>JAEIHY010016358.1:0-58428 GCA_018904565.1 Drosophila tsacasi
TTAGCTAAAATTTTAACTTTTTTTTTTTTATTTTTGGCCTATGGGATCGACCACTGTGCTGTGCAATGCGCTTTTAATTTCTCTCGCAGCGCTCTCGCCTGTAATTTATGTGCTTAACTTTCACACTCGGCTGGCTGGCTAAAACAGTCACCGAAAAATCGTCATAAAAATAGAAATATATATGAACACTCTCGCACTCGGCCATTTCACACTTTTGCGCCTCTTGCCGAAAGGCTACGGTGACGGCGGAAAACGAAAGCGAACCCACAAGGACACCAACAGGACGCAAAGGCCGAGGAGACCAAATATATTCGAGTGAATATTTATGAGCAACAAAAGTAGCATTTGTGCTTTACATTCCGACTTTATTGTGGCCATTGTTGTAGCCTGCGAAGTTGTTGTTCTGTGAGCAACAGTCCCGGCCATCGTCAGCATTCCAGCCGCCTTTTGAGACTGATAGTATAGCTGTTGTTGTAGCTGCACTGGGAAAAGTATCCATTCTTATTAATAGTTTAAATTAAATTGTTATGTTTAATCTTAGTCTTTATTTTATATTCGTGATCTTCGTGATTGGGAGTTAAGTTTCTTATTAGCTAATAAATGGGTTTGACGGAAATTTTAACTCCACATTATAATATTTTGACCCCAGTTAATTTATATATTAATACAGAGGTATCTCTTAATATTTCCTTGGCTTTTGCATTATTTTTCCTGTGTGTAATGTGATGCTGCTTGTGGGGATGTCGTCCTCATTGCTGTCAGCATTTCCGACGCTGATGAGTTTATGCTTTGGGGCCGTATTACTTTATTCCGGCGTATTCCTTTCCCCTGGCCACCTCTCCCCTTCCCCGGTGGTTTACCCCAAACACACACACACACACACTGAAAGAGTCGCCCATTCATGACTGTCATGAGTTTTCCGCAATTGATGGTCTAATTATGCCGCCAACACTAAATTTCATGAGTTTGCTGGTCGAGCCAACACGCAGACGAAGGCCACTGATGACGAGGGCTTTTCCGGGGGGCATTGTACTATAATTTAATGGAAAAACATTTTGCCACACATCTGCAGGGAGCGGAAAATGGTAGCTGGAGCCAAAATGGAGTCGAGAGCCACTCCATAGTTTGACAGCCCTTGGTAGCTGGTAGCCGGTTGACATTTTAGCAAGAATTTATTGCCAAGAGCAGCCAACACAACGTGGAAATATGTTAATGCAACAGTTTGGGATTCTTGATCATATGCTTTTGAGTTTAGGAGAAATTTGTGTTAAGAACACAGACCAATATGGGTTTTAGGGGATTTTCATTGGTTCTTTACTTGGTAGAATTGAACATTTCTAAATTAAAATATAAAGAGAAGAAACACATATTTATGTTTATATTATTTGGTGATGAAGTATAACTAAACCGTAATAATTTATACAAGTTTTATTAAATAAATGCAAAATATGTTAATCGGAATCGTATGATATTTTATCTCTAAGCTTTATCTCGAACATATTGTGTGTCTTTTACCCTTTTTTTTAATATTTCCAATTAATTAAGATTGCTTAATGAAAGGCAATATTTGCGTTCGTTTTACTGGCTTACTTTATTAAAATAAACCTGCTTTTATTGTAACTAATTGATTCGTCACCATTTTTTGGCCCGTTCTCAGTCGAGTTAATTGAGTTCCATTCACTCGGGACTCGAGAATCGAGATTCGCTGCCGGGCTTTCGCTTAGATCTCCCAAAGCCTAACTGGTAATTACCATACAGAAACCAATGGGGCGTATCAAATATGTTCACACTTCATAATATTTGCATATTAATGTGCATACCATATATGTATAATTAGCTCCGCAATAATTAATGCCCGAAACAAGAAACCTAATCGAATGCTGCCAAGTCGCAAACAGACGAATTAGCCTTCTTCCCTCTGCAGACGACAACGGCTCTCCTAATGAGAATCCATGGCTCCGGAGAATATTTGATGTGTGAACTAAGTTAGTTAGTTCTTGGTGAGAGTTCTGAGCAGACGGTCTTGTCCGCCAGCAGCAGATCGGGCTCCAAATCAGCCTTTAAATATGTATCCAAATTGGCCCGTTCCGCTCCACTTGACGCTGGTGTGCCTGGGCGTTGTTGTGGGCCAAATGTTTGCACAGCCGCTGACAAAGTAGGTCGAATCTGCACGTGAGTGTGTACGTCAGTGCTGGCAGCAACCTAATTCGAGACTAGAAGAGTACTATAGAAAAGGGAGCGCACGTTAAAAAAGAATCAGACCAAAAAAATGATAGTAATTTTGCAACCTGCAATCTCAATCTTAAGTGCAAATCAAGAGTAAACTAGAGCAAGAATATAAGATTCTTAAGTAAACAAGTATTAAAAAGGTTAATAATTATTACTAATAACTCGAATTAATTCCCTCAAAGAACTTAAAAGAAATTATTCTGATCGATTCGTTATAATATCGTTACGATTCACCTAGAAAATAGGGAAATCGCCATCACTGCTAAGTGGTTTCGTGGGATGTTGCCTAGTTTTACATTCAGCGGGTCATTCTATTGAGCCAACTATTTACTTACAGGAACCACAGCTCTTTGACCATCGAATCAGCGGCTGGCCAGATGATTGAGGAGGCGGCCCTGCAGCAGCATCTCCAACAAATCACGGGCAGCGAAGCGTTGGCGCCATTGTTGCTTCAGTTAGTGGGCCAAACTGCGCCAAATTGGCAGCAGCAGCCACAGCAACATCAGCAGCAACAGCAACATCAGCAGCCACAGCAACATCAGCAGCAACAGCAACCCAAACAGGCCACAAATCAGCCGCAACAACAGGGGGAGCAACACTTTTTTGTTTATGGAAACGCGGCGAGTCAACAACCCCAGATATTGGCCGGGTTCAATGGCGTCAATGGGCGACCTGAAACGCTGGAGCAGCTCCAGCAGCAACTGCAGCAGCTCCTGCCAAAGTCCATTCAGGCGCAACAACAATATCCCGCCGAATCCAGGCCAAAAATCGTTAAGGCGCCGCCTGCGGCAGCCGTTTGGGCGCCGCCATTTTCGAACCCACCGCAGCTCAACCAGTCGCTCTTGAGGCCCCAGACGACGTAAGTAAACACACTGCAAACTGGAGACTCCGCAACTATACATATAATCCATTATTTGCATTAAACAATGCATTTTAATTAGCCCGTCCCCCGCAAATGCTGCCGCGCCGGCAAGTTGCCAACTCTGCTGCAATCCATCGGAACTTGCCACGCCCACGCCCTCGGCCGCGCCATGTCCGCCCTCCAGTGGGGGCTACGAGATTGTGCCACTGCTGAGTGCCACGGCGCTCAAGGCGGCAGTTGGTTAAGTTTTTAATTAAATCGCTGGCATAATTAATAATAAAGATGCGCATAGACAGCCGAGGAGGAAAGTGTTGCCTACTGCCAGGCTGGCCGGTAGCATGGATGTGTGTGTATATGACATAGCGGAAGCGGGTTTCATGGTATTGAGTGCCTGCATGTGTGTGCATTTAAGCGACATCAACAGCAGCTGTGCCACATAAATTTTGAAGAGGCGGAAGCGGCTCACTGGTGCTGTGGGGTAATTAATATAGAGTAAGAAATATGGAGTCCATTCGCCTTGCCTAGGGAGAAATGGTAGAGAGCAGGTAAAATAATATATAAATATTATTAATTAGTAATGAAATGCTTGTTATTGGCACCGTTTTCTAAGTTTAAAAATAATAATTCTAAATAACTTGCAAATAACTCGGGCACTGCAGACTGCTCAAGCATCTGTATAATCTCAAAATAAGGGGAGGACAGTCTTTGCAGACTTTGTCAGGAAGAAGATGAGACTCCGAAACACCTACTTGAGGAGTGCCCAGCTATCAGTCGGTTGAGGTTGGCCCACTTGGGGGGCCTTACACTCACCACTCAGGAAATGAGGGCTCTTCGACCAGGCGACATCATCGCATTCTTGCGATCGGTTGAACTGCTCGAGGAGCTATAGCTCATACACTAGGACGAGGGCACAATAGTGGTCGCAGTGCACTAACCTCTTTAAATATTATTATTATTATTATTAACTTGCAAACGATTCAAGACATTTAATATTTCTCATTAATAGTTAGTTAGAACTAACGTGCCTAGCATTTATTTATTTATTAATACAAAATTCTAAATCTTACAAAAATGCTCTGTTTTCAGTCACTAAAAGCCTCTTCTTTGTGCTGTGAGCACAGATTTTTCTAGTTAAATCCTAAAGGACTTACCCTGCCCGATTTAGTTGTCACTGACGCAGCCCACCGCCAACTTCTCGAACAATATGTGTGACTTATCTGTCATCGGGGTCGTACTGCACCGTGCACTCTGAGCCTTAGCCGCCACCTCGCCACCGTCGTCCTCGCCATCTGTCTGAGCTGTCACAGAACTCAACACAAAAGTAAAGCATGCAACTAAAAACAATTTCTAAAAATATATGTACGTGAATAAAACATGCATCACGAAAAAACCGCAAAAAACACTTCATGTTGAGTGCGACTCGCAAATTGTTGGGCGGACGGTGGCGGCGGCAACGACGACTTCCTCCCTCCGCACAGAAACAGAGGCGAAATAATAAATAAAAATCCACAAAATGTGTGTGTGTCGAGTCTGCGGCGGAGTGTTTTCCGCAAGTGTTCGAGCGGGAAAATGAAAGTGCTGAAGTGTCGCCCATTGTTTGTGCTGCAGCACAGCGGTTTGGCTGAGTCCACGGAGCAGCCGCCTGCATTTGCATTGGCCACCGGGAGTTGATGACCGGAATAGTCAGCGGTGGGTGACCGTAGCCGTAAGGATCTGTAAAGTGTTTCATTATAGATAGGGAATCAAATTGATAAGAACTAAGTAGGATTTTCCTGCTTTAACTTCTTAAGACTATCTCTTAAAATATGAATCTAATTACGTATTTGAATTATCATATTTTTAGGTATAGCAAAACTCTTATTGCGTGTTGTGAAAGGTTCTAGCCTAGAACTTCTAAATAATTTAAAGTAACCTATTTTAAATGCACAGTAACCTTAGCAAAGAAATTCTATTTACTGCAAAAAACGTTCTTGTTTTTGTTTTTAGAAAAATTTCTGGATGGCTTAAAAATTTTAGTTCAGTTCCTGTTTTTATTCTGTTACTCTTTCAAGAATCAAAACCCGTTGTGAAAGTGGATTTCCCGCGATGTGAGTAGTAGAAGAGGAGGAGTCCTTATTCCAATCCCCCTTTTGTTGTCATTGGCACTTTTGTAGACATTTTATAGGGCTCCATTTGGCGGAGTCTCTAGTTTCAGGCACGCATAATCAGGGAGCGTGGCTAATTAAATTCTAAACATTCGCCAGCATCAGCTCACTAAAAAATGTTTTATATGGCGCTGGATCTAAGCCCCTTCCTACTCTTCGGTATTCCCATTTCCCCTCGTTCCATCTCTGTCCCAATCTCGAGCTTGTGCTTTGTAATTGCAGATCCCGGACTTCGTGCACGCCCCTATGCAAATGGCACAAAGCTGCTGCTGCTGCTTTTGTTGCCGCTGCTACTGCACTGAAAAAAGTTATTTGTAGACTTAACGAATTTGACATATTCGTTGATTTAATAGTAATGCTAGTTGCATTCGTTATTAATTAATTATGGAACAAATATTTTAATGAACTTAATATATTTCATGTTTCTTGGATTTTATATGTATTAAATTATAATCTATAAAATGCGTCCAGAAAGAACAATAATTTTCTTAAAACCGTTCGCACTTAACAATGACATATTCTGAGTCCTATGTATAATATAAAAAGTCCCCAGACACATTTTCAGGCACTTCCCAGCAAACAATGTAAGTTTTTCATGGTACCTCCTAACTCCTAACTTAGCTTGTTATACATAGATTTGCATTTATGAGATATCACTTTTCCTTTTTAAATTGTATTTTATTATTGTATTGGAAAACATGCAGTAGTTTTTCGCGCAGTATTTCTTTTACTGCTCCGTGTTGTTCTCTTTGTGCCCATCTGCAACCTCATCTCATCTCGCGCTGACGGCTTTTGAACTGCCTTCGTTTGTTGTCGTTGTCCTCCTCGCCGTTGTCGTTGTCCTCCTCGCCGTTGTCGTTGTCGTACTCTAAATTAACTGTTTCGTTACGTCAGCGCTGTCTTTTGTGCGTTGACAGAAGCGGCGATGGCTGTCGTCACTGCCTCCGCCGAGTCCTGTTTAGTTGCAAGTTTGTATGAGGCAGCCGTGCGTGCCCGGGCGCCTGGCAATTGGAGCAATCAGCCAGCTCAACTCAGCTCTCGGCTCGGCTCTGTCCGCTTTAGCTCCAGACAGCCAATCCGCCGGCTCTCAGCAACCAGGACTCTCGGGTAGTCGGTACTCGGTGTGGAGACAGTTGGCTTTGTCTTGTCAGCTACTTGGGTCCTGGCACAGTCCTGATTGGCATTTACAATTAGCGAGTAGGCAAATAAAGAGGGAACTGCACAGGTTGTGGTGCCAAAACAAACAAAATCCCCTTTGAAGGGATCGAGGCTGCAAGGCACTCTTAAGGGCTGGTCCCTTGGTCAAATGAAAGCAAAACCGATTTCAATTTCATTAGGTATTTTTTTTTAATAAAATACAATGTATGTTTCATTTGACCTTATCCTTGATTAATTAATTTTAGCTTAAAATTACATTTTTAATACTAACCGTCTAGTTATTACCGTATTAACATTTTAAGTATACAACTTTTTATTATTGTTTAGTAATTTAATGTCTAATAAGAAGTTGTATTTATTCATTATAAAAGGGTCAATTATCCTAAAATGAATAACTGACTCATACGATTATTCAAATTCAAATTAAATAAACAAACTATGATATTATTAGGGGCACCCGAAAAGCAAAAACTAACGTTAACTTCCCGCCCAAAAGTATGCGTGCAATATAAGGCTCACGCACACAGGGACACGCTATGGGGCGCAGGTGATGCCTGTGTGTGTGTTTGTGTGGCAATGGAATAATGTACTCTTAATTTGTTATGCGTGTGTGATTAATGATCCATGCATAACGATAACTTTGACTCATTACACCTGCTGATTTATCGCTGTCAACGGGCGGTCCACCCTGTCACACTCCTACGTCCGTCGCCCTCCCCACCAGCCCCCTCCACACACACACACGCCATTACACAGCCATGGAAATGAATTTTGAATTTTGATTCTGCCACTTTCGCTTAATCATTTCGCAATTAGCCCGCATTGTTAGGGCACTTGCATTGATTTATCGCTGTTGTCGCCAAGACTGCACAGCGTTCGATATTACGCCGTTTGATTTTCCCAACTGGCGTTTTTAATTTTCTCATTTCCCGTGTCAGTTTATTTTCCACTATTGCCCAACTGCCAAGCATTGAAAATGCACAATTAATTACACTTTGCGGCATTTGTATTTCACGTGGTCTTTATGGCTCCATTGATTTTTCCGCTCTTCCCTGTTTTCCTTATTACCGTTTACTCGATTTTCCCTTTCGCTTGTCATTGGCCAGTGCATTTTTTCGGTCTTCGGTGAGTGTGAAGATTAAGTGGCATGGTTGGAAATGCAAGAGACACTTTCCTGCAACAGGAAACTTCTTAATTTGTTTGAACTACTTGAAACATTTTCAAATTTAAAAGCGATTATTACAGATGTAACATTGCACAGTCTTTGTAAAGCTTTTTCATGCGTGACCTAACCAGGTTGCATTTAAATCGTCACAATCATGCTGACCAGTGTATTTAATGGGGTGGCATCCAGGTGTCCCGCCTGCGCTAATGACCCATATTATGCGGTTATTTCTGCAGTCCCTGTGCGGGTTTGTGTTTGTGCAACTGCAAGTGCATTTGCGATGACATTTCGAATGTGTTAAGTAATTGCAAAAGGCCTTCGATGAATCGGCGAACCAAAGACCGCGGCCAGGCGGAGGCTGATGAACTCCAGTTAATTGAAGTCTATTTGGGTTGATGGATGACCGGTCCGGTCTGAATTAACAACGATGTGTGCCCGAGGGAGTGGATCTTAATTAGGGTATTGGGTAGGTAGACAAACGACCGGGTCTCGCCTCCCCCCACTGACAAAGGCAAGATTAAGCGGGTTAGTTGGGCAAGATCGCGGGACCGATGCGGCATTTTTTCGTCTCTTGCGTTTAGCTTTTGGAATTTGTATACCCGGTAATTTCATGTAATAGACAGAAGGAGGCTTATCGGACCACATAATCAGCATCCCCACTCGATTCGATTTAGCAATGCCTATCTGTCCATCAGTCTGTTCAGGATAAAGTATTAGGATTTAGAGGCTATTTGGTAGAAACATTTTTATATGCCTTGCACGCGCATCATGGTTTTGGCAATTCCCACTTATGCTCTAAAAAATCGTAAAAAAACACAACTAACATATATTTTTGCGAGGGACTTAAAACATGGGAGTTATTAGACAATAAAGATTCTGTGTGTGTTGATATTCTGCATTTGTGTTGCTCAACATGTTATTTGCATCATATATCTGTATTTAGGTGTGAAACTTGTTTCTAGAAATTCTCAACATTTGTCTTAATTTTCCAGATTTTTTCCTGTCTTCCGCCATATTTAATTGAAGTTTTTTATAAATTTGATCATTATTAAACAAAGCCATGTCCGTGTTTCTTTTTCAATTTCACCCACAACCTATTAGTTTTTACTGCTTTTATACCGGTTTGTTGATTAACTAAAATATTACCATAGTAAATGTAATATTTTAGGGTTTTCTTGCACACACTGTATTTGATTAATCATAGGCTTGCTATAGCAGAGATTCATTTTAACATATACCCAATATATACATATACGAGTTTATACAATTTTTAAGGCTTACAAGAAATTATATATTCCCCTCTTATTAGCCCCTAGATAAAGAACAATGAATGTGACTGTTCGCCACGGTGCCGCCTTCGTTGGCCTGTACATGCTGATGCTCGCCGTCCTGGTTCGTCCGCATATGAACTTCAATGTGTACGTTAAGTCATTTTTCCTGCGAGCGGACTATTCCGCGACGATGGTACTGACCTACCGCTTCGACGGCAACATGGCCCTGGTCGCCGGCCCACTTAGCGCTGTGACTGTGTACGCCCTGACCCAGTGGAACGTTGAGTCCGAGAATCCCAACCCCCGGAAGATGGTCATAACGGGTGTGGTGTGCAGCTACGTCATGGTGCTTTCGGTCAACTTCCTGGCCAATGTGCTGGTGCTCCAGCAGGCGCTGGTTCGCTTCGACCAGTGTCCTCGGCAGGCGTGGTCCATGTATTGCCAGGTGGCGGGGTCCTTTTTCACGTCGTTTGTGGAGGACATGCAGAGCTTGTTCGCCAGCTACGACGTCAAGCGGCAAAGACTGTCATACCGCCTGCGTTAGTTCTGGCGTTTGGATTGACCACAGATGAGCCATGGCTTCAAAAAAGTTGCGGAAGTCAAATAAAGATTAGAGGTGAAAATAATGTACTTGCCAAATCAATTAACGTATTTATATGAGTCTCTGTTTCAGGCCTGCCTGCTTTAAATTCCAATGTATCATAATTTCATCGCAGCACTAAGTGCGAGTAAATTACTGCGAGGAGGTGATTACTTACCGGCTGCCTCATGTGTCAAATCTGTGACTTTATCTGGACATTAACACGGAAACAATGAACCCAAAGTTCATGTCTGAGGCTGGGGTTTCGGATGGCGTCCGAGGGTGGTTCCTTGGCGGCTAATGGTGTGCACAGTTTCTTGCGGTCAAAACGCATATTAGAATTAATGCGATTTGCATTTGCCCCGGCCTGCATCGATAATGATGCGTTGCCCGAGGCGACACTTGCCTGTTTGTTTCGGTTTCCCAGTCGGGGATTGAGTTTGGGATTGAGACGGATTGAGCCGGAGAAGGCGATGCAGAGTCTGGGCGGGGGCGTGCAGCATTTGTCTAGGGAACCGCAGAGACCGAGGTGGGGCGTCCTCCGACGAGTAAGTAATTTTGCGGTTGTATTCCGGGCACGTTGCTTTGAGGCTTCGGTTTCGGAGTCGGCGCCGGTGTCGGCTTGCAACTCGATCGGTGTTGTGGCATGGGCCTTTGGCAAATAGTTAAACGCAAACACAGTCCGCAGACCCCCCAAAAGCCGGCGGGTGGAATGTGGCCCCGGATAATTGGAATTGTGTGCCCCGGCTTGAGCCAAAGTAAAAATTATGAAGCTCTCACTGCGATATTATTCCGACGTAAATTCCCAGCAAAATGTTTTGCATATACTGCCATAAAAATAAAATAAAAACAAAATACATTGTTCTCTCTGCTGCTCGAAAACATGTCTTTGATCTCCAAAACATGTGCACAAAAACGAAAACCAAAAGAAAAAGAATACAAAAATAATACAAAATTAAAAAACAGGCCAATTTACACAAAAGGGAAAACGAAAAGCACACAGAAAACTTTGTGAATATGCATATGCAAAATACAAATCGCAAAACAAATTAAACGAAACGAAATGTAAGTGCTTAAAACAATGCCAAATGAGTTTTGACTTTGCGCCGCAGGCTTTAAATATTTCCACAAAAAAAAAGCGAAAAATGCTGGGAATGTCAGGTGGTGGTGGGGAGCCGGCGTGGAACGGGTTTCCCCGAGACACTAAAACTTATTTATGCCTGGTGTTTTTCTGACGGGGGTGGCCTCCCCTTCCTTTGACTCCGGGCGTGTGCGCCTGACAGCCCAACATCCGACGGTATTGGAACATGCTAATTTATTTTCGAACTGCGGGAAATAACAACACTCTCCATCGAGGGCTGTAAATCAGAACGGAGCTGGTTAAACCCCAGCGATTGACCATCTAAGTTTAGCCTAAAAAATGAAGAACGATTTGTCTTAGCTGGAACTTTAGAATTCCCCAGTAGTCATCGGCAGTAAAATAAAGAAATTTGAATTCAACTTCTTCAACTGAAAAGAAATAATATTATTGTCTAATTTACTTATATTTAAATTTATAAAGTCGTAAGTATTTTAGTATTTTTTAGGAACTGGTTTATTTTAAATAAAGTTATTATATAAAGTACAGAAAGGTGAATTGATACCTACCTACCTTAAAGACTTTAAAGACACAATATGATAGAGTGATGCTCATATTTTCGTACTCCCTGGTTCTTGCTTGTAAATTAAGTTTGAAACAAATTTCTAACACGTGCTGAGTAAGCTAAATCTGGCTTAGATTTCCCTAACTCTTATCTTAAGTGATCGTTAAAAGGCCGCCATTAAGAGAGCGCACATTAAAGTGTGTTCTAATTTCTATGTTTTTACTTAGTCGGACTTAACTCCGCTACCTGTTTGCTTTGGATAAAGATATCATTGCGGGAACGGAGTTCGGTACTACCTGGGATTTTCCCGACGGGATCAGGGGAGATGTTATTGAACCGCCCAAAGGATTATCGGTGCATTAAGTGACAGTCGGGCGACAAAAATTGAAATGTCAGATCATTGTTGGCCAATAAAAAGCAGTGATTGATGTGGCAATTTGTATATCGTCGATTAACATGTCAGCCCCGTCCCCTCCCTTCCGCGGAACCACGCCGCGGCTACTTAATTACGTATACGTACGAGCACAACACCCAAGTTCAGTGGTACAAAGCGAGTGCAATTAATATTTTTATTACGTTTAATTTGGATTAATTGCCCCGCACATTCCATGAATCATCCCATCAAATGTGTGTCAACGCGAGCGCCTCATAGTACAGCATCCAGCGTCCAGCATTCAGAAATTTGCATTTCTTTTGTCCCCAGTCCCTGACGCCACAAACCCGATCTCTGGATTCCCTCAGGTGTTCCTGACCTCCTCCTCGCTTCTACGTGTGTCACTCACTCCGCGAATCCGAATCTCCGAGTCCGAGACCGAATTCGAATCCGAATCAGCATCGCAATCAGACTTATCTCGACTCCGCTTGACGCTCGGTTGGAAATCCAAGATTCGAAACCGGATTTGCATGCCAATACAGTGAGGAACCTGGGGACGGGGCACTCGGGGAGTGCTGACAAACAAAACAAATCAAACGAAATGAAATTCTTTCGGCTTTCGCTTGGCTTTTGCTTTAAATACAAAATCGCACGGCTCAGAACATTAGACTGGTTTAAGAGCTCGAATTAAGCGCATTGACGGGGACTAAAATCGGACGTCAGTCGAGAACGCATTAAAACCTACCAGCAAGTGAAGAGAGATCAGAAGTGCTAAAATTAAATTCAAGTTAATTACATAAGATAATTTTTACTGTGAATACTCGACTATAAACAATGGCTGGAAAACATAATAAGCAAATGGTATGTTTGGTTGAAAAGTGAATCTTTCATATTAAAAAAAAAAAAAGTGTTTTTGGATTTAATACTATCTCGTAAATATAAATGATAATATTCGTTGCTTTGATTTCCTTATAGATCCTGCTCAGCTTTAGCCTGTCCGCGTTGTTGGGTATTTCGGAGGCCCTGCCACGCTACAGTCGCCCCAGGGATCTGGGAACCGCCGCCAGCATTTCCAGCTTCGCCTATGCCCCACGGCCCCAGGAACCCTTGGCTCTGACTGGAAACTACAACCTGATCATGCCCGACTACTACGATCACCATCCGGCGGAATCGATGCAGCTGCAGAACTTCGCCAACTTTTACGACGCCCAGATGAGTCCCGGCGCCGACCTCGGAATGGAGGAGTCTCAGTTCCTGGCCAACACGCCGGTGTACCGGCCACCACAGCCCCTGACGGCCCAGGAGAAGCTCGTCCGCCAGCAGGTGCCGCACGTGGATGTCGTGCGCGAGAAGAAGACCCTGCTCAAGCTGAAGAAGGGTAACACCCAGCCCAAGGGACCCGATCACCTGGAGTGGGACCAGTTCGACTACGACCTGTACAGCCTCAATCCCGGAGACAGCAAGAAGTACAACTACGACGTCTGAGCGTCGTCTGGGACTGCTGGCGCCTTCCTTGGCCCGTCGGATAATGTTTATGTTTTTGTTTTCTGTTAATTTAAGCTTCCAAATAAATTATTTATTTATTGTTTACTGCAATCGACTTTTGGCCATTTCGATTGGAATGCTGCTCGAGCAACTTTCGTTTTGAGCCATCTAATGCCATATAATTGCTCAAGCCATTAACATTCACTTTATGGTCGAAAGCAGGGCAATTCTGGTCAATGACGAGGGGGTTCTGGCCATCTTAACTTAATTATTCCTAAGTGAGCATTGATTTTTGATTAAATATTTTAGTGTTTAAAAATAGTTTCTTTGAGTTATAGGATTGACTTCGGATTGATTTAACCTAATATAAATTTAAGGCCAAACATAATAATATTGAATCACACTTTATACTCAAATAATTTGATTCAAATTAAAAATTCAAAGTCTAATCCTGTCCGACTAGCTTGAAATTTGAAACGTAATTGCTATGATGTTTCCACAGTACCAAAACAAAAATATCGACACAAACATTTATCTTTACCAAATAGGAAATCCGAGTGAGTCAGTTTATAAATAAATGATCTTGATTCTGTAAATCAAAGTCAAAGTCACTTTGTATACTGTGCGAGGGAGTATTGCCATTTCGAAGGAAATTACTTAATCTGTATTCAATTTATATTTAAAATAATCTGTTTCGAAGCGCATTTGTATCAAATCCTTTTGAAGCTCTTAGTTTTCTTACCGTTACACTCAGTTTGGTTTTTAAATAGTAACTTTTCTCCTGTTGAATAAAACACGATCCCTTTTGTTTAGCACTTCACTTTATTGCTGATCCAGTGCAAAGCGCCGGAGTTCCTCGATCCGCTCCTCGGAGGGTTCAAAAAACGAGGGCTCCACCACGACTTCCTTGTGATCTGAAATATGACGCGTCTGTGGGCGACTGGCATGGTAGGTGGCCACGGCGGCAGCGTGGGATTCCGCATCCTCATCTCCACAGGCCTGGGACAGCGGCTGGGGATAGGCACGGGGATTCAAGCGGTGCTTTCTGGGACGGTTCACTGCGGAGATCTCTTGCAGCTGCTCACCGGAGGGCCCTCGATACAGGTAGCCATCGTCACCTTCGGCCAGCACCAGGTTCAATGCCACCACCATCTGTCGGAGGGTTAAGCATTTGACGTCACCGGTCTAGAACTAGTTGTGTAGTTGAATCAAGCGTTGTGATTACCAAAAACGTCAGAAACAAACTCGTCTTCATGGTTCTTAATGTGTCTTTTCGCTTCGGGCTTCGTTGACTGACTAACTCGCCGGTGTTCTGTGGGTTGCTGATCTGTCCCTTAGAACCGATTATGAAATAATACGAACTATTATGCCATATTCGAAGCATAAGAGAGCGTAGTGAGAGAAACCTGTTTGGCTAATCGAGTGTGTTATGCCTTGGCATTGTGTGAAAACATCAATTAATTTTCCTATATTTGAAGCTTGATTTTTTAGTGATGGTTTTGATTTGAATAAAGACTGCAAGGAGAACACTGAGAAAAATGGGGTGTATAACTTAAGGGAATTTGAAAATATCAAGGAAGTGGCTAATTTTACCTCATTCTATTTAGGAGTACTGATTATTTCGAAAGGGGCAATTAAAAGACTTATCAACGACCAATATGATAATAAGATAAGTTACGCCAAACGATCTTTTACTCTACCGGTTGCCTTATGGTCTCTTAAAAAAGTTGTTTAAAAACCAATGAGAGGGATTATTAGAGTCAGTTCTCTTGTCCATATTCTTAAACAATCTAAAAAATGTTTAGTTTTTAAAGCTTTAACGCTCCCAACTGGGTGCAAGTGGAGAGAGTGCGAGTTTCGCAGAACAAATATTGCTTATGGCAATTCAAATAAATGTATGTTTGGTCGCTATGCATCTCTTTATTTAACAGTTTTGAGATATTTGTTATTGGAAGATTTTAGATATAAAACACATATTTATTAAGGAGCAAGCACAAAGCAAAAGTTAGCAATCCATCTGAACTGAAATATATTTCATCGCGTAATAGAGCCAAGTAAGCACCAATCAATCCCGTTTCTATGATATTGTGCCATATATTCCGAAAGTAGCTCTTTCGATGCCTTTGTGGAACCATGTGCTTAGAAAGGTGTACTCTCCTGCTGGCAGGGGCAGGACATCAGTGAAGTGTCTATTCAGATAATGAGTCGGAAGCTTATCTATCACAAGGTCGTGCTGAAAAACAGTATAATAATGATGAGTGTATTCCTATATCTATAATGACATTCAACCCACATCATACGGACATGTGTGGTTCAAGTTGGTGTACTTTTTGCTGACTTGATCGAAGAGCTGAAGCATCGGATTCAATATACTCCTCTTTCCGCTCAAGAATTTGCATACATCAATGGTGACGTTCATGGTAATGGGCATAAAGGAGCGAAACCTCCTCAGGATCTGTAGACTTGCCTAAAAAAATAACTCTTTAACCGTAATAATTGGAATTTTTCAGTCACATACCGTTGACTCATTAAGGGGCAAGGAGTGCAAGCGAGTCTTCAGGGATATATACTTGTAGCTGCGGTTAATCGATTTGATGTAACAGTACTCGAACTCATATTTCTTGTCCTTGGAGCTGCATTTTACATTGGTAAATTCAAGCTTCGAGCAGATCTGTACTCAGCAGGGAATATTTCTGGGTTAGCAGCAAGAAAACCTATGATTTGAAGTGCTTCTTACTTGAGTTATATCGTGGATTAATATAACCAGCAAAAATAATTTAGTTCCCTTGGAATACATGGGTATTCTTCAATAAATCAACGCAAACTGTTGGCAATTTCCAACCAACTGTGATCAAAAACTATTAAGTGCAATCGAATCTGATACTCAGCGATCTGAAACCGGATTTGTTTTGGAATATGAGAAGCCATGGCTCATTTAGCAAATAATATTCCCTTAATGAATTTTTGTATTATTGAGCCGACAAGATTAGAAACATTTTCATTAGGAGTATTTAAAAAGCTATTAATGTAGCTATTAACAGTACTTAAAGCTGACCATAAGTGTGAGTCAGATAATTCCTCTGCACAGCCTCTGCTTTCATATGATATATAATTTTAATTGGAAAAACCATGGTGCCCTTTGACCTTGACGCCGCTACACGAACTATTAAACAATATATGTTTTTGATTGATTTTGTAATAAATTTCTGTCTAGTTTAGACCTAAAATGTACATATGTCATGCTTACCCCAGAGCTAAGCTAAAATTTCTCACAAAATAAATTAAAATAACCACCACTTACGACTGTTTTATGTGCCTACTTTCATTCAAGCCAACCAAAAATATGTCTGGCACATGTTTCACCCGATTAGCATAGCCGCATAAATGCATTTATAGTTTGGCCCCATTAATTTCTCGCCGTGCATGTGACTCTGGCTAATTAGCATGCGATGGCCAATACGCAATCCCGGGTAATAAAACATCGGAGCGAGCCGATTAGGCAACGTTCAACAGATTGGCCAACAGCATTTCTGCTGAATCGCATTTCCATTCATTACGGAACCACCTATGCCTACTTTTGGGCTTCCCCCAGTAATCATTCCCCGACTCTGTCGACTTTTGTGGCTTAAAATGTAAACTTCGATCGATTTATTTACAACAATCAACGAGTATTGGCAACTAAGGGTAAAGACTAATAAATTCGATGTGAAATTCGGTGATTGGAAGGAGAGAGGAGTGGGGCTTAGTTGTGGGGATATCTGGTGATGATCTGCTCCTGGCGCTCGGTCAGGCGGCGGTTCTTGGGCCGCAGCTGGTTCTGAGCGTTGACCGCGGCTCCTGCGGGCACATAGATCACCTGCGACTTGAAGCAGCCCTCCACTCGCGGCTGGGTGCTGGCCCTGGTCAGCTGCACCGCCTGCTTGTGGGCCTCGTCCACCTGGCCGGGACCCAGCTCCCTTCGCTCACAGTTTCCGCCGCCCGGGCAGTTGGTCACGAAGCGCTGGTAGTCCCTGGTGTCCCCAGGGGAGGTCTGCTTGTAGTCATACCCGTCGATCTGGGCGCTCTGCGCCTGCCCCACCTGGTCGCCCACTCGCGGGGCTGGCGGCGCCGAGCCCGTGGCTGCGATCAGCTGCACCTGCACCGGGTTAGGTGCCACGCCGGAACCGTGTCCGGCATCGAGCACCTGCTGTCCAGAGCCGGTGGTCACCGGAGCATAGGGATAGGGATTACCGAAGAAGAGCTTCTGGGGCGGCGACTGAGGCGGCAGGTACTGAGCCGGAGGCTGGGCAGCCACCTGGGGCTGACTGTAGTAGTTGGGAGTCTGGGTCTGCTGGGGCTGGTAGTAGCTAAGGGATTGCGACGGAGCGGCCGGTGCTGGAGGAGCCTGGGAGTAGGTGGGGGCCTGGTAGTTGGGGCTGACCAGCAGGGGATTCTGGTAGCTGGAGGTGTGCAGCTGCTGCTGCTGCGGAATGGCTGCAGGATAAGGATAAGCCTGCTGCTGGGGAGGAGCCTGGTGGAGAGCCTGGGGCTGCCCCAACTGACGTTGCTCCAGCACGTGGACATACTGGGTCTGGTGGTCCTCATAAACGGTGGGGGCCCGCTGGGCCTCCAGGCCATAGGTGCGTCCCAGAGTTTGCACCGTGAACTTGGTGGAATGCTGAACCTGAGGCTGGGTGCTTCCGTGGCCAAAGGGTGTCTGCGGTCGGTGGTAATGGTATTCCTGGGCTCCGACGAGGGCCAGCTGTGGGGTAAACAAAATATCGAATTGTCCTTGGGTTAGGTTAGTCCCGGAAGGAGGTCTTCTGCCAGCTCACCATCGCGAGCAGCAGCCAGTGCGGGGAAGGCATCTTGTTTCTTGGTCACTCGGTGCGTTGTGGGCTCGTCGCCGGCTGGCAGCTAAATGAGCTCCGGCAGGGCAGACACCCGCGAAGGCAACCAGCGAAGAAGATCACTCGAAAACTGGTTTCGAATCTCAAATAACTTAACTTGGCACTGCTGATGGCTGATGCTGGGACAGAGACTGGCTCTGGCGATGGCTATGGCTTTGATTCGTTGTAACAGTTTGAACATTTCATAATTTCTTTTCCCCATTTATTGTGTCTCTGCAGCGCCGTTTATTTGTTTATGTTTTTCCGCTCTGCCACTCGAGCGCTCGTTGGCCGCTTGCGGCACCATTTGACTATCACTCACGCAAATTTTGTCATAATTAAAGTGCCAGCTCTTGCTGCGCTGCCTGCTCTTCATTGTCTGCCTGCATTTCTCCACGCACTTGGAAAAAAGCGTATTCCAAGTTGTTTAAAAAGCACATAATTGCTCATTGTTCATAGTGTTTTTCAAAGGAATAGGGAAATTGAGAAAAGAGTGGTCATATTGGAATAGCAATTGCCTTATTACAGGCATATATTTCAGAAAGGCTTCACGGGTAAATATTGTTTATAAATGAACTGATATTCATTTCACGGGAAAACAATAGCTGCTTACCTTTATAATAGTCTGAACCTTTAGAAATATTTAATAAAAAGACAAATATATAGTGTAATCATAATATATTATTAACATATTTAATTGTAAAAAAAACAAGTTCTTCAATACTACTAATAAATAAATAACTACTAAGCTGATAATAACAAAAGTTCTCATTGAGACTTGTTTTCATTAGTATAAATACATATTAAAATAAATTGAAAATTAACTATAACTTTAATAGTAATAATAATGAAGTCTAAAACATTTTTTTTAGTGTCTAGGGCCGTGAAAATGTTTTGGCCTTTCCGCTTTTAGCCACTTCAGTTCGGGCCAAGTTTAATGTAATTTAATTTGCTTCGCATCATCTGTTTTGGCTTTCTGCGAAGCGAGTTATGTTGAAGCCCGGTGAAAAGTAAAAGTTGGATCTTGACTCGGATCAGCATAGATACATATGGATAAAGCCCTGTTGGAGGGTTGCCCAGAGTTTGCAAATGACTCGCCTAACTTGCGAACTATAATAATCGCATAAGCCCAGTTTGGTCTATTTTTGGGTGCGGTTTCTCGATCACCCAATGTTTGCCCAGCACTAATGTTCATATAAGTGTGGATATACTCCCATTGTTGCATTATGTGGCAGATCTAATGCTGCTTTGATTGATGGCCATAGACAGTATTTATCATTTAAGGAGATAACTATAGTCCACAGATGTTGGCTTTATCTTTCTTTACTGTTTCGCACATAATTACGCTAAGCAGACTCATAAACTCATAAATATTCAATAAACCGGTTGATTTGATTTATTTCGAGCCATTGCAACAGCCATTCGACCGGATTAAGCAATTGACACGCACCAGAAATGTTTGGATTTCGGGCGCATTAAAGGAGCCCTTTATAGTATGGTGACTTTGATATTTGCTGCGAGTTGTCAGCGGCTTTGTTCCGCGTTTCCGTTTGACAATTGCACGCAGACGGCTGCTGCTGGTTGCGCCTGCAGCACAATTCCTTGGCAATTGCCTTCGTCCTGCGTGCGTCCCTCATCCTCCCCCGCTCCTTGGCCGCCATTTTGGCCGTAATTCCGAACGCGGGCTAACGTCAATCAAAGACGCGCCCTGTTAAATGCACTTGACTGCCACTTGACACAGCAAATGTTGCTGGCGTGGCTGCGGCGTCAAACAAAACATCTTGGCAAGCCAACTGCCAACACTTGACATTCGCCATGAATACAGCCATGCAGCGTTGGCCGGCGGGGGCGATACACTTAGGGAAATTAATTGGAATCTGTTTTTGAAAATGATTTTTTATTTGAATTATATTTTAAAATTTAAAATATATATCTTTAGTTAAATTTTCTTAGCATTTTGTAAGCAGATAGTTCCTTATAACTTAGCTTTCTTAGCTTAAGGCTCATCTTTATCCATTATTTATTTGTTATTTAAACTAAAGAACGTTTTTTCTCTGTGCACATATAACGCACATGGAGCACGGGCCCCTGTCACAGATGGAGATGCAGATGCGAATGCAGATGCGGTGGCTTATCGCGCCGACACGAGAGCAGGAGATGCTTCATAATGCAAGTGGCCAATGCTGCGTATACGCAATCTGCTGCAGCCAAGTCTCGAGAAGGATGAGTGTCTGGTGGGGAAAGCCTAGATGAGTGGCTGGAAGGTTCACCCCCATGCGGAGTGTGGGTGCGTCTGTGAGTTGTCTGTCTTTGCAGCCTGTTTGCATTCAGTGCAGTTCGTGCATTCAGGGTTATGAGCCCCGGCAAGTTGCATGCAACCTCCGAGAAGATAGAGCACGTGCAGTTGGCGAGCGTGCTTTTTTTCAGTTAAATACAACGCCCCCCGTCCCCATACAAAGCGTCACTTTAGACACCTGCCCATGTACCAGGTTGGCCTTTCAACGCCTTGAAAGCCGGTTTGTTGCCGACTTTCGGGCTTTAGTTGCAGCTTGCTGGGGGAGCTGCTTAATTAGGCGCACCTGCCAGGGCAGCGGCAAATTAGTAGCAGCCAAGTTGAATGACCTTTGGCACAACGGCTAAGGCCGAAAACAAAAAATGAAATACGGCAAGTAAGGAAAGTAAAGAAAGAATGGCCGGGCGAGGCGAAGCTTTAAGCACCATCCGGCAAACAATGCAACTGAGGTAGGGAACTCGGCAAAAAAAAGGCAACGAAAAATCAATTGCATAATGGCGCATGTGTTGCGCAGAACATCAGCAACATCAGCAGTGGCAGTAGCAACAGCAGCAGTAGCAGCAGCAGCAACACCAGCAGCAGCACAAATTTGCAACTCTTTTTCCATTTGCACATTGCAAGACAAAAACGAGGAAAAAGAGTAGAAATTCAACCACCACTTCAAGCAGCGATTTTTGCAATATTTTTTGTGTTTTTTGTTAACTGTCGCAGGCACACACACACAAATACACATAGCTGGGTAGACATGTGTGCCGGCCTGTGTGTGTGTGTTTGGCAGCTTTTGTTTGCACCCGCATAGGAAGCCATTTAAGTGCGGCTTCTTGAGAAAATTGCAGCCAGAGCGGACACAGAAAGAGACGCAGACAGAGAGAGAGAGAAAGATGAGGCCCTTCGAGGATGTCACTAACGAGCAACCCCCAAGCTACCCAGAACCCCACCCCGCCCATAATTAACAGCAGCAGGAGCCCCAGCAACAGACACGGCAACGAGGGCTTAGCTCCCTTGTGGGGCCTATCATTTCCTAGGGAGACAGCTCAAAAATGGTAAAAAACAAAACGAGCCAGCAGTCTCTTATTCATAGCGCCGACTGTGAATTACCCGATAGTTTCTGGCCATCAAAAAAGGCAAGAAAATTCAAGCATCACTCGAATGAACTAGCTTTTATTAAGCTTTCCTATTTTAATTTAAAAACCAAACTTCACAATTCAATTCAGTAGCATCTGGAACTGTTATACCCTCGCCCCCCCTGGAGTACAGGGTACAAATACCCAAACGGGGCGATGGCTTACCAAGGAGGAGTGGCCGAGACGAGGGCGGCTGGAAACCTGGTCGGTGCAAAAGCCTTTGGCTTGTTGGACGACTCAAGCGCCTTAATAGGCTTAGCAGCGAGTCAACTATCAAAACAAGACCGATAAAAGTTGAGCTCCTCCTCGAAGCACCCGCTGCTCCGTGGGTCCAGCATAGGGTCTGAAATACGTACATCTCTCCGGCGAGTACATATCCTCGTTCACTCGTCTATGTGCGGGGCACACACAATGTGCGGTGGGTAAAAACTTTGCCTATATGATATGCTCTCATGCTCCAGATGACGAGCCCCGAATGCTTTGTCAACGCATGCCACATGGAATATTCATTGGTGGGCGGGGTGTTCTAAGGCGGACGCCGGGAAGTGCGGCGGGGGCATGCCACAGTTTATGGCACGTTTGTGCCGCAGCCAGCTCTCATTATGTGGCTGCCACCGCAAGTACGTGCCCCGGCCAGCCTCTGAAGACCATATAGCTCATACGACCCGTAATCGGGCCAGGCCATCCGCCCAGGAGTCAGTCTGATCCCGATTGTGAGTCACCACCTCTCTGGCCTCAGTCTGGAAGCCTTTGTTTTGTAATTTACCTTTGATAACAATTTTGTAAATCCTTTATCAAGGCTTTACTACTTCTCGTAATCTGTAGTTATTAAGGTAGTTGGAAAGTAATTAAATAAATGTATAAGTAAGTAAAAAAACAACAAGAGTTACTAGTTTATAATTTATAATTTGGGATGCACTATGTTATCTTTTTATTAGTTTAAAATATATAGAAGTTAATATTATTTAATATTAACTGAAACAGTTTACATTCAGTTTATTACTTAATTCATTCATTAATTTATATTCAATATATTTGTCAACTATACCTATTTCGTAAATTAGCTGCTTTGCAATGCTGTTTAATTAAATTCACAGAGCTCTCAGCCTTCCCGGCTTCATCTCCCAATAGTTTCCAATTATTCCGATTAGTCTGCTTCGCTGTCTATCGATTTGCATTATTAACACTCCCAATCGGCGTAATTTGTTACCTGGTTGCGACTCTGGGTCCTAATAGACCCACCCACCAAGGTCGGCAGATGGGGCGTCCACCCCCTCTCTACTCGCTGTCGGCTGCATCAGCAGACGAGAAAGTTCCAGTGGAGCTGCCACGGCGAGATGTTGCTGATGACAGCAGCAATATCATCGGCAGTGGCAACATCAGACAACAGCGGCAGCAGCAACATCAGCAACTGCCTCTCCCCGGATTTGTTTGCAGTCACTCGCATGTGTCATCATCAGCGGCTGAGATGATGAAGCACAAAATATGCCCAGGCTCGCTCGCAACTAAGCCGACTGACTGCTAAAAAAAAGAAATTAAAATATAAAAAAATTGCACAAACAACAGATACAAGCACACTCACACACACACCCAGGCAAACAGACAAATGAGGACGCCGGCGGTGACATGATAGCCTGTGAACGTCTGCCGTCCGTCCCGAGCACTAAAAAAAATAAGAGTTCCACCTTGATATGTCAAAAATTTGAGTTTAGAGTTTGAATCCCATTAAAGATTATGCTTTTTATAACTATTTTAAGCTTTAAATAAACATTGAACAAGTTTGTATTCGACATTTTAATCTTAATTAATTAAATTTTATAAATATATATATTTTTTCAATAAACCACTTAGATTGGTTGAATAGATTTAAAATCAATTTAGCATATAAAAACATTAAAGATTTCATTGCTTTTTCAGCTCTGACAGTTATTGCAATAATATTTATAGCAAACCGAAACAATTTGATACTGAAAGAGGTTTCAAATACAAAATTGAGGCTTTAAGCCTTAGCTAAATATAAATTTATAAATTAATATTTTTTAGTGCATCGCTGCGTTGGTCTCTGCCGGCTGCTCTGCGGCTGATGTTGCTGCTGCACACGTTGCATTGCCGCTGCTGCTTGTGCTGCTTCTGCCGGCTTCTAGGCTATATTTAAACACGCTGCGGGTTGCAACGTCGGCTGGCGTGGCACTTCATTTGCTTCCACAACTCATTCATGCTTTGGAGCCCAGACGGCCTGTCAGAGCCGTCTAAGCCGGGGTAAACACTCTCTGCGCGTCCTTCCAAGCCTCCCCTCCCCGCCCTGCCGTGACGGCCTCATGTGCCTCACCTACTTTCCTGGGCCTGAGCTTCGGGGTGGCTGCAGCGAGAATAAAAAGAGAAGAATGCACGGCAAAAAAGTGAAATAAAAAGCTGGCGAAAAAAAACCTCCCTCCTGGGTATCGCTTACAACCCCTACTTCGCCACTTGCCCCCTCTCCTGCCCCACCCCCGTCCGGTTAACGTTAACGTTAGCGTTAATGTTCACGGCGCGGCCTTCCTCGAGGAGTTCGCTCCGCTCCGCTCGGGTCTACTGCTACTTCACTCTCCTCTGCTCGATTCTCGATTCTCCGGCAGAGGCAGCGCAAAACTCTGGCCCAGGAGGCCGTGTGGCAAGTGCGGCTGCCACAGTACGCTCGCGTGCTTTGCATACTTTGGTTGCGTTTTTTAATCTGCTCCCGGTGGCAGCGTGCACTTGCATTTGCATTTGCATTCGATTTGCAGACTCGCAGTATCGCTGTCTCGCGCATTTGGAGGCCTCGCAATCAGCCGGGCAGCAAACTGGTCGCAGCTCGTCGCGTAATTTGCTAGCCATTTTGCGCCTCTTCCCGCCTTCCGTTTCCGGCCCTGGCGACCCCGCTTCCGGTGACCATTTTCGCGCGCGTTTTTTCCACGGCCATTGTTACGCAGGTGCCGCCAAAAAGCGACGGGAGCCCGGGACCACGGACGGTGACCACCGAATCCGATGCCGTAAATCAAACGATTGCCAATTGTGCGTGTGTGATCAGGCGGGCACTACACAGAGAGAAAAGATACTGCTTTACATACTAGGGTATTATTGGTTGAATAAATAATGTTGGTGTCAAGCAAGGTTTTTTTTAATATTTTATAATAGAATTTGATATATTTATTTAAATTTAATTTAAATTTATTCCGATCTTTATCTAATACATTTTTATGACTCCAATAAATTAAGAATTTTCTATACTTTTCGAATGCTTTTAAGAAATGGATCAATATTTTAGATCATTTTTATTGCAGAATCACGTCTTTAAAGAAATAAATATCTCTAAAAGGCTTTCATTGAAGGCGATTCAACAATTTTGATTTTATTTCTTAGTTTGACTTAAAAACTTTAAATAAATATTTAATATATTTTCAAAGATATCGGTTTCCAATTATTTTTGTTTATTTTTTAATTATAACCAGAAATTCTAACTCAAACTGTAATTCTAAAAAAATTAAATTCACTAAGAAAGGCATTCTTTCGAATTTTCTCCGACTATAGTAGTATTTGTCCTGTGGCCGAGTCCCCAACAAGTGGGCAATTGCGATTATGTCCTTGTGGGCACGGGGCAGTCTCGGGCCAATCCCCGGCAAATGAAGTGCCGCCGCAGCATTTGATTATAGGTAGCGTCAGCGACTCCCGAACTGCTTAAATCGCGCGAGTGTGTGCCCGGTGTGTGTTTGCATGTCTTGAGAGTTCCGGCAAGGATATTCGGCGGGGCTCACCTATTGATTACGGTCAGCTCACAATGTAAGTAAATTGCGGAATTATCGGCTCGATTCGTTGATTACTCAATCAGCAGTCAATGCCGGATTTCCGCCTGGCGGAATTGCTAATCCAGGCGAGGGTTTAAGGCTGGCATTGGGGTCAGGTTGATGACTGCAATTATTTGCAACAATTGGTTATTGATGTGCCTTAATTGGAGTAATTTGGGAAAGGTATTTCTTTTTCTCAGCGAGAAGACTATTTTAAAAATACATCGGAAACTTTGAAAACTGCTTAAGTTCGTGAAAATTATATTTTCTGTAAGAACATTTTAGTATCCCCTAATAGCTAAAGTCTGCTTAATATTCTCTTCATTACTCCGAAGCGCGCTTTAATTTGAAAGTCTGCTGCTTCTTACAAAGTAAGTAGCACAGTTTAAGTGATGGCATTTTGCACACTTACCGTAGGAGCTCCTCTTGGCTCCCTTAGCTCTGGCTGAGTCCCTGCTCACTATTTGAATGGGTTTTAGTTCTTTGCCCATTTTTTTAGCGTAGACATACTTGGAGCTGAATGGAGCTGCAGCTGCCTGGAGGCGGATGGCTTCCTCCTTTCAGAACGACTCATCTGGGCTCAAACCACAATAAAACCGCAGTGAAACCCCAAAAAAAGCAAGAAAAAATGATGAAAAATAAGACTGATGCTGCAGTCAGGCATTCATGCATTTCACCCCGCTATTCACATTCATTCATCGCGAGATGAGCCGGCCTTAAATTTGCATAACAAGCGACAAAAGTCGCCCGAATCATAATTATGTGCAAACAAACGCGGCAAATGCAATTTCAATTAAAAAGGGGAAAAAAGTGAAATCGAAGTCGCTGACAAGGGGATGACAAGGGCCTGGCATGCCCACTTGCAGGGTTTCCCGGCAACCGCAATACGCACTGTTTGCCCTGGGAAAGGGAGCGAGTTGAGCTGCGCTGAATTGAACTGAGTTGAGCGAAGTGAATACCACCGAGTGGCAAGTGCAGCGGGAGCGTCAGGTGCACTGACATTGGCACACGAATGGAGCTGGTTCCCCTTGAAAAGCCCCCGTCCTGCCAGCTGACCCCTTACCGAAACCCCTTTCGAGTGACTGCCACTGCCATTGCAATTTTGTTGCCAACCTTGAGGACGCCGCTCTGCCAACTGCTGAACGCCTGCTAGTCCGGAGTCACGGTTGCTAGAGGCATCGGCATCGGGGAATCCGCTCCAACTCGCTGCCTTTCCACTCAACTCAGGCGTGGGTTGATTTCCTCCTCGGGTTCGGTACCTCTCAGCTTCGAGGGTGTATGGGAATCGAGTAGAAAGCTTTGACGGCTAAGAAAATAGTTAAAATTAAATGGTTTAAACACACTTTGTTTCATTTTAAATCGAAAAACTATGGAGGTATTTAATAAAAAGTTTTAAACGGTTTCGAACAGCGATTTCTAGAGTTACCAGTTGTTGATGATTATTTTAATTATCTTATAATTTACATAAACACTTTTATTTTAAGGGAATGTTAACAGGTAACAAGAAGTCTAAACGCTCATTTGTTTTGAATTTCAGTTGTTTTTCATTTTATTGTATGTTGTTGTTTTTTTTTTTGAGCTAGCAATGTCAACATGGCAGCCAGCCAGAAAAACTTCCAGCTCTGCTTCTCCCTCTGCTCCTGCCGCGCTTCCTGCCCTTCATCATCGCCATCATCAGTGAGCGCCTTTTTGTGTGCATTGTTGTGCCAAGAGGGTGGCAGCCGGGGGTGGCAAGTGGCAAGCACCAGAGGGGGCAGATTGCAGCGCTCAGTTGCCATTGCAGTTAATTGAAAATACTAAATTTCCACTGTCTAGACGGCAAATTATATGACAATTGTTAGAGCGCGCATGTTTGGCTTTCATATTAAAATTAATTACTCCGGCTGAAATTTTGCATAAAAATTTGTGTGAAAGCCATAAACAATGGGGCCATTGTAGAGCGGGCTTATATTTATCCAAATGCTCGTATGCGAGAGTTGTTTCGGTTTAATTTCAGGCCAGTGGGCAAGGAGTTCCATTAATCCCGCTCGGAAAGACGAAGCCTTTGTAATTAGGAAGCGAAGGCGACAATCGAAGGGTAATTAGGGAAAGCGCGCTGCAAATTTGCGAAATTTCACACGCTTCAGAGGCCCCGAAATCGGTTCATAATTGCATGCTGGCAGTTGGACAGGAAAGACAGGAAATCTCACCGACCCAACGCCAAAGGAGGCCAGGAAATTGCGCAAAATTTGCACAATAATTACAAGCGGAAAGCGTGGGCCTGCCTGACCTGGACACCTTTGACGGCCGTTGGGCGCACTCACCTCAGTGCGCACACAAACAATTATTTGGCACTTAATAAACAATGAAATTGAAAATTTAAGGCGCTTATCGGCGTCAGTTTGCGGCATATGCAAATTTCTGTGCAACATTCATGTAATTACACTGGTCTTGTGGCCTTTAGTGCTTGGTATGGCCTTTATATATGACCCCTATATTATGTACATCCGTCTAGTTATGTACGGGCTGCCACTGACATTCATTAGCCCAGAGTTGGGCCAAAACGGAGAACGGAGGAGTTGGCCCGGCCGGCTCGTAAATAAACTTTGGCAAGCTGCTTGCAACGGCTGCGTATGCAAAACATCTTCAAAATTGACTTTACTGATTTTGCCCCTTGCATTTTATTATGTGTTTATTATGCTAACAATGTGCCGAAAGTTTTCCGGGGGAGGCAATGCGAAGGATGTGGCTGCAGCAGCTTCGGCCAAGGGCGTAGGCCAAGGGGTTTTGAAGGGAAATTCGCAGATTTCATGGTTTGAATCTGAGCAATCTCGTAAGCAGGATAAGTGGCTTGGTTGCTAAGAGAATCTTGCAATCACTTTTTAGTATCAGTTTAAAATATATACAATATAAAGAGTTCATAGTTTCCCATTTGAATTATATATAAGTTCCATCAAGTTAAAGTGCATATTCTCTGTAAGGGGATTCCCTTTTTCCCCCTATCAATTCAAATCTTAAATCATTTTAATATCAAAATTGCCTGGGATATAAGATTCCCTGCGCTTAAGTTCCACTCTGACCCTTCCGGCAATTGTGCTCCTTTCATCTTCTAAAAGCCTTATCGTTTTCATCCCCTTGGCCAGAGGTCACTCATACGCCCCATTGTCCGGCAAAAGTCGCCCTGCATTCTGGCATCTTGTCCAGCATGTGTTTATCAATATGAAAGGTATGCGAGCGAGGCCAAGTCAGGCCGAGTCAATTAGTTGTCCCTCACTTCGGCTGGCAGGCGAGCGGATCCCTGGATCCCTGGATTCTCCTGGCAGACAAATCCACGGCCGGGAGATGATTTGGGGACGGAGCACGGAGAACGAACCACTCCAATCTAGCACACTCAATGACAGCTGCAGCTCTGTGTGAGCAAACTGTAGCCACATTATTTTCATTATGCCATTGTGTCTGGCTCCTTGGCCTTCGCTTTTGGTGTTTCTTGCAGAAGGAGATAGGAGGAGGTGGCTGGACAATATTTCTGCTGCCAGCAGACATTTGCATTTCATTTTTCGACAGCAAAAATATTTTTACAGCCAAACACAGACACACGTGGACAACAAACACGGATCGGGGTTGGTTTATATGGGCATTGCAAATAGTTAGACGACTTCCTTTTGTCTTTTGTCTGTGACCCGAGGGCGCAGCCAGCCAGGCCGGACCCCTCTCTCCGGGAGACGCCGATGCCTCCGTCTGCGCCGGTCCATCTGTCATTTTAAGTGGCTTATTCATATGCAAGTGGCTTCCGGGGCTAAGCATATTCAAGTGTTTTAGTGGCTCGTGTACATGACCGAGCATTATCATTAAGTGCTTATAGGCAGGACTCCCTTCCCTGCCGGGCGGGTGGGTGAACAATGACTGCTATTAACGCAAATTGATATGCCGGCCCTCCCGTGAACCCCCTTGGCCTGACCCACACCTGAGTCAGGCGTCGGGGAGTGCTGGTAATGGCCGCCGGAAGTGGCCGAAACCGTATTACGCATACGCACTGTAGCTTTTGACAAATGAAACGCCATCACTTTTCCCTCTCCCTCTGGATGGAAGGCCCTTTTAATTGAATTACTCCAGTTTTTAAATACCCTTACTAATTTTAAAAACACTTTATATTACGTTCTTAAAATAAATTATAAGTAAAGTTAATTTTAAACATCCCACCCCTCTCTCCGCAGAGTATTCCGTTGCCCCCCTTGCCGCTGCTATGAAGGCAACGTCCAGCAGCTCCTGCAGCAGTGCCGCCAGCAGCTGCAATCTTCCGGAGCCCCTGGCCTTGGCGGCGATCGCTGCCTCTGCCACTCCGTTTGCAACTGCGTCGGTCAGTGGGGCGAGCACCTCTACCTCGAAGCCCCATCGCCTGAACAAGGTGTCCTTCGCTCCTCTGGACCTTCCCGTGCCCAGCGCAGCCACGTGATACGCGAATGCCAGCGGTGGCACCACCATGCCGCACCACAACATCGTCTGCGAGTGGCTGCGCACCATCGGGCTGGGCCACTACGGGGAGAGCTTCCTGGATAACGGCTACGACGAGCTGGAGATCTGCAAGCAGATCGGCGAGATCGATCTGGACGCCATCGGGGTGGACAACCCCTCGCACCGGGGCAAGCTGCTCAAGAGCGTGCGCATGCTGCGCGAGAAGGGCGCCGCCATCGTCTATGTGCTCATCAACGATCCCAAGGCGCTGAGCAGCAGCAACGAGATCCTGGCCTCCGACTGTGATACGCCGGTGACCATGAAGGAGTTGGAGGCGGTGATGAAGCGCCACCTCGAGGCCGATGGCATACGGCTCACCGCCCATCCGTACTCCACGCCGGTGAGTCTATATATCCATATGTTAGTTCCTAGTTAATAAGAAGGGATTTCTAAAGCTCAGAGATTAATGCAAATTTCACAAAATGTAATACCCTTTGAATAAAATTTCTTAGTTGCCTGCTAAACTGTTTCCTTCAACCTTAATTTAATGGAAACAGTTTTTCAGCTTTTCGCAACATTAAGTCAGCATTCGCGGGCAAACTCTGCCAACTGTGTCAGCCACTAACCAGGCGATTGCTCTTATCTCTGGTCATTTTGTTTAGGGCGGTGGCAATTTGCATGCTGCCACCACAGGAGACAGGACGTGAGCCAAAGGGGTTGCTCGACGGTGCGGCCGCTTGCAGGGGATGCAACGTGTGACAGTCGTTCGGGGAGCTGGCGCTGTGTGCGCTCTAATGTGAAATTAACACGATTTTAATTTAGTTAAACCGAGTGGCCAACCAGCGAGGCCCCGCTGGGCCACCTCGGAGCCGCCCGCCGTCCCCGTCGTACCGTCATCCTGCCGTTTTGTTTATTTTATTATATGCATGTTGGTCCCTGGCCGGGAAAATGATTTTGCATTGCGTTAATTTTGTTTATTTTTGCGCGTATTTTTTGGTCACTGCTGCTGGCTTAGAGATAAAGCCGTGCATTGTGGTTATGCTGTGGAGAGTGGGTAGAAGGGGCACCATTAAATGATCGACTAAAATGCCGGGCCAGCAAATCGGAAGTGCTAGTAGAGGTCCCTGGGCTGGCACAGTGGCTAAAAATAGCAAAGTTTATACCTACCCCAAATATATTATATATAAATTTCTTAATGGAACTGTGATTTTTTCCTTATATTTTTTTACGATTCTCAGAGAGAGCAAAAATATCATAATAATATTTAAAGCTATTTCTCGTATCTAATCCCACTGCTTCGACATAAAAGAACTGCATATTGAAAGGCACTTGGCAGCCTCGTTTGCGGTGATGACTTCTGCCGCCTTTGTCCACATTTTGTTGGGCGTGTGCATCCGAAAACATGTCAGTGGTTCAGGGCCGCCTGCATTCCGCCACAGAAATGCAATCCAATGCAATGCAAATAGCTGCCGAGCTATATCTCTTTTAAAGCCATTTCCAGGGACAGGGGCGGAGGTGTGCCCCAGGCCAGGTGGGCGTGGCAGTCGTGCCAAGTGAGCACGAATTTGCGGAGTGTTGATGGTTTGCCAGACACACGTCAGATGTGTCGATGCAGGCTGTTTAGTATGCAGATCCAAGCCAGATGCTTCTGTTGGGGCTGAGAACGGTTTGCAAAATGGAACAAAGAAATCCTCTAATACATTTTTTTTACTTAAAATATTGCTAAGAGGATCCTTGGCTTGTCTAGACTGCAGATGTTAAATTGTACTTTCTCTAGGTGTATTTTTGACGCCTGTTTCAGAACCTTTTCTGTCACAAATAGCTATGTGTAAAAACTCTATCATGGTCCTGTCAGGAGCTCCTGCTGCTTTGCATTCTAATTAGTGCCAATTGCTGAATTTTTTCCTGGAGCTCAGTACTTGGCATAGTTTGGCTCCGAGATGTGATTAAATATTTACGATTGTTGTCTTTGCGGTGCGAATCGAGATGGAGCTTTAATGGAATTGAATTACAGGCAAAGGCAAAGGCAAAGAGGGTGCCTGCAAAGGGAATGACTGCAGGTTAGTCTGAGACTTGTTGGCTTCTGGGCTACCCCCTTCCTCGTGGCGCTGTCTGGGCCAACTTCAACTAATTGCACTTTGCGCTGATGAGACAGACATCCCTCTGGGTGTGTGCAAGGGGCTGTGTGTCTAACTGACTGACAGCTGCAGACAAGTTGCATTTCAGCACAAATGTTTGCATGTGCATTACATGAATGCGACGCTAAATGAATTTGCCAAGCTAGAGGGTTTGCGGGGCTCTAGTTCTGCGGACTCGAGTCGAGTCGAGTCGCGTCGAGTTGAGGATGCAGGTGCAGACACCGATGCAGATACGGATACGGATGCAGACGCGGATGCGGATGCGGATGCAGACGTAGATGGAGCAGCACAAAGGAGCACGATGCTGCCGCTTCAGTGACCGCTTTGAATGTCAAACAGGACACATTTAAGTGGCAGCCTCACGCTAATTACCGGAAGATATTAACACTTGGGCGTCTGCCTGGCTAACTCTGCCCCGCCTCGCTTGTGGGGGGAAGCTGCTTTTGACCCTGGCCTCAGTGGATTGCAGACCCAAGACTCCTCAGCAGGATCTTGGGTGCCTCCTTGTGCGTATGTCTCCTCCCCATCTACTTAACACACTGAATGTGGGTCTTTGAGTGCGTAAGCGAGAGTGAATGAATTTGAAATAAGTTAACACAAGCTTACCCACAATAAGTGTATCTCTTTTTATTTACAAGAAGTTATTATTTGAATTAGGATTCGTTTTCATAAGAACTAAATAATTGCCTCATTCTAAGAATTAACGTGATTAATTTCGTCATCTCATCCACAGGAGGGCAAGAGGGGCTACCTGGAGGGCCTGGCCGCCCACTACAGCAAGCAGATCAACATGCCCTACGAGGACGTGCTGGACGCCATCGAGCAGGTGCGCCTGTCCAAGTGGAAGGAGCGCCACGTGCGCATCTCCACGGGCCACACGCTCACCCGCCGGCTAGCCGGTCCGAGCTCCAGCGGATTGGTCGGCTCCTCGGTGATGCCGACCAGCCACAGCCAGCCGTTGTATGTGCCCGGCAAGTACTTGGTAAGTGGAAGCGGCGACCCCTGACCTCTGGCTTTTACGGCCGGAGAGGCTTTTACGACCTCCAGCTAATCAGACTCTAATTCATTTTCGTTTCGTTACGTTTCGTTTATTATGCAGGCTCATGTGAGCGTTTTTATGTGTGTGCCTACACCAAGAGAAATTTACAGAGCCCTTAGCTACTATGGCCTTCATTTCGCCAGAAACCTCTAATATATCTTCCCTTAGGTATAAGTCCTTTTGTGAATGATATTTTTTCAGTTTAAGTTAAAATTGTATCATTTTTTAAAGACTTTTAGACCGATTGAAGGAAAATCTTATAAGACAACACAGATCAAACTTAATGTATTGTCATTATTTAGTCTTTCAAACCGTAGGTGTGTGTTAAACATCTTTTATAGCCCTAAGCAACACAAGAATCTGGTTGTAACCCCAACATAAACCAAGCAATGAACGCTTCTTTCTTTCTGAGGAAATGAAAAAAACGAGCACTTATTAAACCAATATCTAATATTGTTTTTCCCGGCCACGTGCAGCCCTCCAGCTGCCTGTCGAACCGCGAGGAGAACGAGATCTACAGCTACACGCAGAACGATTTGGCCAATAGGATGGCCCGCAACGCCATCGACTCGAAGTCGGCTCTGAATCTGAACGGGATGCAGCACAGCTATCCGGGAGCGCGCACCAATTTCTTTTACGACTTCTCGGCAACAGGTGAGGAGCATGGGGCCGAGGCCGGCTAAAATCGACGTGGTTAGAGACAGTTTGTCGGCTGTTTGGTTTTTATGGCTTTTAATTCAATTAAATTGGTTTGCGCTTAAACTTTGACTGTCTGGTTAATCAAATGACTGTCTGTTTGATTCTCGGTTTGATTGTTCGCCTCGCTGCCCGCACTGTATCCGCATATGAACCTGTATCTGAACCTGGTTGCGGATTTGCAATGGGATCTGGATCTGATTGGCTGAACGTAACCGCGCAGAGGGCCGGAACAAGCACAAGCAGCGGAGAACGGTCTTTGCCAGGTTCCTGCACGGTCTCCGGCAGAGCGGCGATGAGCTGAACGCCACGGAGGGAATGCAGCTAAAGGTGAGTCGGAGGTCGCAGATTGGGTGCCACTTGGAGCGGATGTGGACCTTTTATTGGCAAACCATTTCGTGTGTGACTGTCATTTCCGGTTTCGCAACAATTTTTATTGCCTACTTTTAGGCTATTTGGTGTGTGTTTGAGTGTGGCTGGGTTTATATAAAAAACTTTTTCCAAGACCCAGGATAAGAGAATTTAAAGAAAAGGTCGTAAAAGTCGAGTAAATAAGAACGCCTAAAATGTCAACCAAAAATTACTACAAGTTAATGCCATTAGCAATGACTAAAAGGGCCGTATTATAAATATTCTGTTTGGAAAAAATAGCCATTAACTTAAAAACAATTGACAGAATTTATATTTAATTGTATTCATTTTATTTATAGTTTTATGTAGTAACAATTAAGAACGAAAAGCAAAGCAAGCACTTCAAGGCGCGAACAGAGGAATAATCATACTACTTTATAAAACAAGAACACTACGTGTATATGTTATAAATAGATTAAATTCTTTATATTTACCTCTTCTTTTAACCATATATGTTAGAGTAACACTCATAGTTATAGACTTTAATTGTTAGTACCGTTTTGGACCTTTTTCTAGAAATGTCCATGTAAATAAAAAACGAGGGAAAAGTGCGTATAAAAGGAAGTCCAATTAAATTTCTCTAATTTCTTTTCACCGATACTTTATTCAATTCCGTTTTTACCTTTGCCAGACCTCAAATTGGGCTAATAAAACTAGTCAGCTCATCTGACACTCGAGTTCTGCACCATATAGTCGCAGACAACTGTATTAGCAGAGCATTTGACACTCTGTGAGCTGGCTCGGAATTATGAAAATGGAAAGAGTTTTCGCATTTTGGTCGCAGTTTAATTTCCCGCTCCCGAAGGAAAGCCCTACCTCCCACTCTACTCCTCTCCCTGTGAAAGCCATGAAAAGTTCCATAATTTGGAGGCAACTTCAAAGCATTTCCTTGCCGCATTCAAAACAAAACGAAAACTTTGCCAATGCCCGCCGACCACAGCTCTGTTTAATGTCGAATTTTTGCCCTGGACAAGTTTGTTCTCGGGAAGCCGAAGAGCGGGGCTGGGACTACTTATAAAATTAAATTAAAATATAAAAACCGCGTAAACCTACAAATAACAACGATGGCCGCAGCAACAACAACACCAGTAACTAGAAAAGTTCGCGTTCTGGGAAAATTGCGCGGTGCGGGACGCTGGAAAACTTTATCAAGGCTAAGCCGATAAAAGGCAATTACCGTTAATTGCGTTGACTTGCGACGGACGGGCGGCGGTCCAGACCAGACAATGACAACACACAGCCGGAGCAAAGAGCACAGCGGTGTGGTGGAGTCAAGGGTAGGGAGCAGCGACTCTGCAGTCGGTAGTCGGTAGTCGGAGTCCTGGCACAAGGACATGTGCCGGATGCAAATGGCAGACTCCGAGATATGAACTGTCAATGTGGGCGAATGGCGGCGATGGTGGTGCAAAGTCCAAGTGCCAGATACAAATGCAATGCAAAGTGGGTTGTTGGATGTACTTTCAAAAATTTTTGCGTATTTTGCTTTAAATTGCTTAAGGTCTAGTTACAAGGGATTACCGGACCTATTGTTAGTAATTTCTGCATTATATCTACATTAGTTATAGTTTTCTCTTCAATAAGGGACAATATATAAGACATTTATATGTTCTAAATTGTAAAAGGCTATTTTTAAACAAGGCATTTTTAAAAGCAGAATAAATATTTTAACAACTATCAATGTTATATATTTAAAAACACCGTAAACCCCTATTAAAATATTTTATTTTTAAGTAAATTGTAAATTGGATCTATCTTTGTTTAATTTTTTTTCCTGAGTGCATCAAAAACCTGGGGGGATCACACAGGATGGAATATAGGAACGAGAACGCCAATCGCATTGTGGGGGCGTTGTCGAGGACCTGAGCAGCACGTTCCTCCTGCTCCACGTTTCCCTGGTCATTTGCACCTTGGCGCTATTCGGCTTTGCTGCGGTTGTTATTCCGGATGTGGAAGGTGGCAGGGGAATGAAGGTGGATGTGGAGGCGGAGGGATCTGTCCGAGCTACCTGCCTACACACGATTGTCCTTTTTCCGTTCGCATTTGTTTTTATTATTTCAGGCGTGCCAAAGTGTTTTGTTTTGTGTGACCATGGCCGTGCACTTTTCCATTTCCCTCAGATTTCCTTTTTTTATTTTGGGTTTTCCGTGTATTTTTTGGGGTCCTCTTTGGTCCGGCGAGAGTTTATAACTTTTCGTGTTTTACGGTTGTTGTCCGGTTTTCCTTTTGTGCGCGCCGTGTGCCTGCGTGCCCGCTCCTTTGCCGGCTGTTCATTTAATATTTAAGCACAATTTGCCGCTGCCAAGGACCCGACTGCTGCAGATTGTCGTCCAGTCCGGCTTTGGCCGGCTCCAGTTGCGAGTTTTGCGGTCAATTTTGAAAATGACTTGGGCTAAGCACTGGCGACAATTGTGCTCCGTGTTGGGGACAACTTCTTTTGTGTGTGCGGCGTGTCCTCTGGCACTCATTACCTTTCTTTGGCTGCTCTTGCTCCGGCTCTAGCTCCTCTGCCCCAGTCAAAGGTCACCCGGAGAGCGTGTGGTGCTCCAGCCCCTAAGCTTGTCCCGGGCTACGGCTCTCATTATGCGGTCTGCTACGGAAATACCGGGAACTCTCCGTTCTCCACCCCGGAGACAGGAGCCGGACCCTCTGGCTCTGCTGGCCTTTCATTATACTCATTCGGCAGCTCGCCACTTTTCATTTGGCATTTCCATTTCCATTCCGAAGTCCTGGCTGTTGCGGTTGTTGTTTTGAGGTGTCGATTTGTTGGGTCTGGCTCGAGTTAATGAAGTAATCATGGGTGGGCGCAATATGGCCGAGACGGAGTGTCAATCTGCCCAAGACTTGAATTTATTCTACCTTGGAGTGTACCATTTTTTTTGTCTTTTGCAGACCAACGAGCGCCTAAGGAACTGCAGCACGATGAAGCGACCAGAGCCCCACCAGGACTTCGAGAAGACCATACAGAGAGTAAATAAAAGATAATCTGGGATAATTATTAAAGGATAACTATTAAACTATATCCCCTTACAGCTCAAGACACAGAAGGCGGCCCAGAAGAAGCCAGCCAGCGCTCCCCTGGAAATGGCCTTGCACGAGCGGAACAAGGGGGAGGTGGCCCACACCCATGTGAACGAGATTCCGCTGAACAACTACACGAAGCATCCCTAGGACACGGCCCTCGGCAGCGCAGCTGCTTAGAGACACTATCGCCACACAGACACACCCAAACTCACATAAATTAATCGCTGAATCAATCATTCTTCTCAATCAGGTGATACGAAATGTTAATAGGGACGGGAGACGGGATCATAATCATAATAGGATGAGGCTAAATAGGAAAGAAAATACAGCAGGACAACGAAACATTATCGAAGTACTCACTTGTAATAATAGAACGAGGATTAGGCATAGCAATAATGTCTCCAGGCGTTGAGTTCAACTTACCCATAGGAATAATTGACGTACCCTACCTGATCAGCACCTGAACCCACTGTATAGACACCTGACCATTAATGAACAGTAAGCCTAGTCTAAGCAGCACTTCCACCCTTCCCATAAGCCACTGTCCTAGGCGACACGGAGAAAAACCATTGCGATCTTGGTTTATTTTCAAAATGAAACACTCTAGGGTGTGCCCAAAATTATAATACATAATATAAAAAAAAACTAACATTGTTTTTGGTACCAACATAATTTATATATATATATGCATACATATACATACAAGTTTTTCTCTGTGTACGCACCTCCACCCCAACCTAACCAGATTCAATCTCGAAATGCTCTTACCCCGAAGTCTATCGGCAATTATTTGGACACCCCGAGAAAGCCGCCGCAGAGCCGACAGCAGCAAGAGTCTGCGAATGCATCGACAACTGGCCGGGGGGAGAATGTTGACAAAACGCAAAAATCCAACAAGCTTAACGCTAAATCAACACGCACACTCGCAAACTCGCACACTGGCACGCAGTTGCAGGCTGGCAAACTTGCTCTAACCGCAGACGTTGCACAGACTCACCGACACACGGACAGACAGGATACGGATTCGGCTCCGGCATTTCCGTTTCAACTTGGCACTGCATCGATTTTGGTCTATGGTTTTTCGGGGCCTGCAGCTGCGGGCCAACCTGGAGCTGGAGCTAAGGCCAGAGCCGGAGCCGGAGACGGAATGGCAGTGGCTGTGGCACTGGCAGCTCTGCCATTTGCCTTTTTTGCATTTTAATTGCATGTTGCGCCCGAAAGTATGCAACTTGTCCTGTCCACATGTGCGTAGCCGTGCGACTCTGTTTTTGCAATGAGTGTGTTGTGTGCGTGTGAGGACAGTGATGGGAAATGTTAGATAGTACTACTTGTATTATCCATAAAACAACGAATAATTTATTATGCATTATTGAGGGTTCTACAGAAATGAGTAGTTTTTTTATACTCCCTAAAATGTTAATCAAAATAAGGCTAAAACGATTTATTTACGTTAAACTGGGTACCTAAATTCACGATTAGCTGACAATATAGTCATTAAGCTTCGTAGACAATATTTGCTTGTCTAAGCACACAATTTTTCCAAGAAGTCCTAGACTTGACACCTTGTACTCTGGATAATACAAAGATACCAACTTTCCCATCTCTGTTTTGTGACAGCAAAGGCGATTTGCATTTTTGAGCCAGCCAAAGGCACTCGAAATTCGTTTTTAATTTTGTTTGCTCTCTGGCCGAAAGGCATCCCAATGGTCGATGGCCATTTGCTCGCGGTTGTCTTTGCCCATCCCCCCCACAGGCGAGAGAGACATTCGGGAAAAGTTCCGGGCATTTCGGGGCTGCAGCTGCGTTTATTATTAAATGTCTGCGGCGCCGTGTTGAGCTGCCAGAAAATTGAAACATTTAGCGGCTACGTGAGAGTGCGTTTGCCAAGGGATCGGCGGCCATTTTGAGGCCCGTTTCCGGTTCCGCCTGTCGCCGAAACTGCAATTAGCTTAAGCACTTGTGTTCTCCGGCCCCTATCCTTCCGCCACCCCACAAAATTCGCCGAAAAGTTTCAAGAGCTGCCGTGGCAGCCATTTAATATTTTACGGAATTCTTTGTTCGATTTGCTTCGAGCGTGCGTTAACGTGCAATTAACTCTGCCAGGCCTCGATGATCGTTTTATTTAAATTTAATTAAATGCAGCACAGCACAGAGAGTCCGGCCAACCAACCAGCAATCAGCAACCAGCCGCCAGCCACCAGCCACCAGCAACCAGCAATAGTGAAAAATAGTATAGACAAACAAACAAATGCAAACAGTGAAAAAAGGTGAAATTAAATATAGGCAAAGTGAAAACAAAGCAACAAACTCTGGACGGGCAGTCAAGTGTAAAATTGTGCGCCAGCTTAATATACAAATAATTGTTAAACTACCAATACATAGGCATATACGGATACCGATACATATAGAGACAGCTCCCCACACAGAGGCACGCATCCAGGCAAACGGCCAAAAACAATGAGAGCAATCAGCCGAAATAGACCGGCAATTAAAGCGTAAACTGTAAAATACAAAGTCAAACTCGGCCGGTACGCTCGCTTTAATTTGGACAAATAGTAAAAACTGATTGAGAAGTGCACGCAGATCCACACATGGTAGCCTAACAATAATAATAATATTAATAATAGCCATGGCATTTGTGCCAATCAAGCGAGGGCCACCCTGGCAGCATTGGGCGAGGTGTCCAGGACAATTAATTTATGCGTAAGCGCAATCATAATTTAAATTAGGACGGCCCGACCGAGCCGTAAATCAATAGGCAGACTTATTGACACAGATCTGGGACGGGGCAATCAGAGAAGATGACATAATTTACATGGCCAGGAGCACACACTCACTTGGCCAGAACAAATCACAACAAGCGGAGTCCGCAATCTGAGAGTCACAAGACGTTCGCAGGCACATAGGGTAATATATGTATTAGTTTACTATCGATAAAAAAGAATATAGGCCAACAAATATATACACGCTATATAACGACATTTAGCCACATACGAATATTTACAATAAAATTTCAATTTACATACGTAAGTGTTTAAGCAAAAGGCCAAAGCATTTCAAATGCAAATGGAACACGGCAAAAAACGGAAAAAAGTACGCAAATTGATTGTCAAAATAAATAAATAAAAAATATTTATGAGAATAGAGGACGCGTGAGAGCGTGTCGAATTACCCGACTTTATGCATACATAGTGAATATATTTACAGACGCATATGTATGGTTATATTTATATGTATACACCTCCCCTAGCATGTAAAGTGTTTAAAGCAAATATTTAGCCAGCGTATGCCCCGAATGTTTTGCAATTGTAATCAGAACAAAATACAAAATTGGCAGAGTCTGAAAAAGAGTAGGCAAATTTGCATACGTTATGAATCAAGTATTTTTAAAGTTCAGTTCTCATAGAAATAAAGAGTTTTCCCAAAATGTACAGGCTCTCTCCTGGAGTTTCTTCTATCTACATGGGCATGGGCATGGGCATGGTCCTTGGGTGTGGTGCAAATGCAGGTGTTGGCTTCCATCAATGTCTCCGTCCTCTCACGTGTACTCCATATCCGCCGACTTGCCGCTGGCGGATGATTGATGGTTGCTCCGACGCTTCCCGCAAGCTGAGATTGCTCTAAGCCGCCTTTACCTCCTCCACCGCTTGGCATTCTATTGGGGAAACACCAGGAAGTGGAGAATATATCGGCGAACTGAAACTAAAGCAGTTGGTGACGCTGTGAAGAGGAATCGCGCCGAGTATAAAAGCGGAGATAAATTCTGGGAAATAAGTGTTTTAGTGATATGATTATAACACTGTCTTGTCGCAAATGCTTCCATAAAGATACTTTTTATGAGACCTAAGCACTGGCGTTTAATAAAGTCCAAAGATTGCGCTCTTCACGTTTTATGTTATTACCTTACTAATACTTTATTAGTTTATTACCTAACTGCCATTAATGCTAATAATTTGGAGACATAAATGAGGTTGGCAACCATATTCTAGTCTCTGCCTTCTCTGTGTCCTTACAAATATTTATTTTTCATCGAGATCTTCTTACCAATTATTTGCTTTCTATGAAAAATACACATCTAAGCATATTCCCACAGGGCAAATCAGGGTTCAAGGATTCCAGATCCTTGCATATCCCATTAAAACAAATGAAAGCAATTTGTGTGAGAACTACTGGTAAAGAGTTGTGTGTTTGAGGGAAAAAAGGAAAAATAAAATGCAGCGGCAGAGTCCTACTCGAATATTCCCAAACAAATATGCAGGGACACCCGCTGTGTGCTCAGCTCCTATATTCCCTGTTCCCCTTCTATATGCTCTTCTGCCTTCATTCGAACCTCGAACGTGTCATTGTAAGTTCAAGTGTAGCCAAGAGTGGAGAAATCGGAGGCGGGAGCAGGAGCAGCAGCTGGATCAGGAGGAGCAGCTGGGGCAGGAGCAGAAGTCCTCCAGCTGACTCCTCTGGAAGCGGACGACAACGAGTGCTGATGATGATTGCTGGCGACGCCATGGGTGAGGCCTGGAGTTTTCGGGCCTGGTCCAATGATTGTGATGGGCACAAAAGCCAACGGCTCATGAAAAATGCATGCTACTCGGCTGCCTCATATGTTTTATGGCTTGTTGAATTCCATCGCCGGCCCTGATCCCCTCATCCTGCGCCCATCTGCTGTCCTCCGCTGTAGTTCAAGTTGTAGTCAAAGTCGCATCGCATCGCTGGCATGGCCTGTTAAATTAATAAAGGACAGCGGCAGCAGGACCCTGACAAAAATGTTGTATGCGGCCAAAGTTGGGGTTTGTTTTTCAACAGCTGTGTCGGAGACGTCCGGAGCATGCAAAAGCCAAAGGGAGAAAAAAAGGAAGCTGGCCAGAGTCCGGGATAATATGTTTAATTTTCTCATACATATTTCCCTAGCTCCTGCTGCTGCTGGCTTTCCATTTGTTGTTTTGGGGCTCTCGGCTAGTGTTTTCTTTGATTTCCGTGTGTGGGCCCCTCCACCGGGGCGCATTTGTCTAACGGAGTGGAAGTTCTCGATCCCCGCCCTCGTTACGTTATTATTTTTTTTATAAATTTTAATTTCCGTTTGCATTTTGCACGTTTTTCATAATTCATGCTCTCGAAGTAACTAGATTGATGAGGACCGTTACCAGGCGGGCATTTGCGGGCTGTCCGTCGGGCTTATCCCCACCCACCGAGCGGCAGCCCGGGCAGCCGCCACAGCGCCACTCACATGCATAATCGTGCGGAAATGCCAGACACACTAAGCTGACCCAGGCCCAGAGTCTTACTTATATATACTCCGTACTATATAGATATATCCACGGACTCACTCGCACACTTGCACAGATTCGTGTGTGCAAGTAAATCGCTGTATCTGAGCCGAGGCATCACCAATCACCCTGCACCGCCCACTCCACAGCGCCGCCCAATGCCACCCAACTCAATCTCAACCCTTTGCCGAAACATCTGCCTTGGCTGAAGCTCCTGCTTGATTCCACCGAAGCTGCTGTTGCTGCACTGAGAGGAAAATCGGGTACTGAAGCATGGAAGCACGAGCATTAAAGAAACTTTCCAACTTGTACAAATAATTTCGTTAAACAATACGTTTTAAAGTACATATTCCACACAAAACATGTAATAAATATATTAAAGTGAATAAATATATGTTTGATAAATCAAAATTGGACGAATTTTACAATGAATTTATGACTTACTTCCCATTTTTATTAATTGCAGTAATATGTAAGAAATCTTATTTATTTACCTTTACTTTGTTTTATATTTTTGTACATTTGATCGTTTCATTAGTAGCTTTAAATAATGATGAGATTTTCATAAAATAAAAGCCGGAATCAAAGTAGATTAATATATTTTTTAAAACGTAGAAGCTATTATCTTTCTAATATTGTCTTTATTGATCCTTTTGAAACTTTATGATTTAGTCTAACGATTTTCTTAAAATTAATATAACAATTAATATCTCAATATTAATTTGCATTATTTTTTTTTAATTATATCTTGGACAGCTATATGATATAGTGACTCGATCCTTCCCGTTCCGCATTAAACACTAATGATATTCTCATACTTACTATGTAAGATTTAATTATTTTTCTCTATGTGCAACTGGTTCTGCTGGTGGTGCTGATGTCGGTGGCTCTGCATCTGGTGGCTGTGGTGGTGGTAGGGCTTCCCCCTTGGGCCATTGACTAATAGGATTTGAAGAGCGTAAAATTGGTTCGTTGTGAACATGAAATATGCAGTAAATCCTTTTGCACCCCGCTGCCGTCGGTGTTTTCCTTTAATATTTGCTGCAACGTTGTTGCAGCTTAAATATTCTTACCCCAGCAGCAAGGTCCTGACTTCTGCTCTGTTTCCCGGGGCCACCTCCAGCTCCGGCTGCCCCTCGCTCCCCCCAGTTGTGGAGGCCAATGCACGCGCAGTTTGTTGCAATTTCGCGGTTCGATTTTCCCCCCGCTTTCCCAACGTTGTCCTCATTGCCGTCGTCGTCGTCGTCGACGTCGTCTCGGCGCGATGGTGTGTTTTATTATCACAAATAAAGCGCAATCACTGTTGTGGCACCCGCTTCTTGCTGCCAATCCCGCCGCCCACTTTTCAGCCACTTTTCCACCCTTTCGCAGCCACTGGAGAAAGCCCGGGCAAGCACTGCATTTTTCATGTCTGGATTTCGTTCGTGTGGCAGCCTGAAATATTGCAAATAGTTTGGCTCCTTCTCAATTGCGTGAAATATGAAAAACCCCCGGAAAATTTGTAGCAAAGGAAGCAATGCACTCGGATTTACTTCTCGTTGCGCTGCCATTGCAGTCTCCTAATGTTTGCCTCTTTAATTGTCCTTGTTGCAGCAAATGACTGGACATTTGTTTTCATTACTGCCAGGACGGACAAGGACAGGGCGAAGTGGGCCACAGAAGGACCAGTTTAAGACAAGCCGAAGCTGGGGGGTAATTTGGCTTCACTGGGGGAAATAGTACTTAAATATAAATTCAAAATTTTAACGCATAGATTGTTCTTATTTGGTTATTATTATTTTTTCCCAGTGCCTGAGCCTTGGCTGGCGACAGTGATAATTGTGAGCCGTATTTATGTAGTCCTTAAACAGTCCGGTCCTCGCTGCGAACGCCCGGGAATCCCTTCTAATGCCGCTCAGCTCAACTCCCAGCTGCCAAGGACTCTTTGCGGGCCCATCTTACGGCTAAGCCGCCTCAAGACTCCGACTCCGACTCCGACCAGCTCCTCCGCCTGTGCCTTCACCGTTCATTCAACTGCAGCTTGGCTGACTTCCGACGTTGCCTTTTATGATAAATTGAAACAAATAGCCACCAACACCAGCTCTCTCGCACTCGCCGGCGCACAGGAGCTGGCTTATCAGAAAATTGCGCTCAGCTGTTTATGAAAGCATAACATTGTTAGCTGCCCCGGCCATTACTGAGGGGTGTCCAACCTTGGGCCAACATCAACATGATCATCAAACTGAATGGCCGTACCCAGGACCTACTTCTGTTCCAGCTCCGCCTCCGCCTCCTTTCGGTCTGGCTTGCTGGCTGGCCGTCGCAGCACATAACTCACAAGTAGGATAAACAATTTACTTATCGCCGCTGCAGCCATGCCAGCAGCAGGATGGTGGGATGGGGGTCTTACTCCGCACACAACCCTACGACCAAGATTCAGTTTGCGTCTGAGACGTTGCCACATCAGCGCACCACATTGGCAAATAAATCATAATAAATAACTTGAAAAGCGAAACACCTTTGCGCACAAAAGTTGCACGTCCTGTTTCAGGCACGACGTACGAGTAAAAGTGTTTTTTCCGAGGGTTGGTATGGTTAGTTTGGGGAGGGATATATCCTCCGTCTAGAGCCGGTTCAACTCGCCAAGTGCAGCGAAAAGTTGTGAGAATTTGGCGAGTTGAAAATGACAGTCTTGGCAGGTCTTAAATATTGACAGATATAAATAAATATTTGTTTCATTTACTAAGTCATTTGATTCTAGAATTATGTGCAATAGAGCTGGAAACCTATTTTGTAAGGTATAATATATAAGTATTAGTGAAATAAAACAAACCTTGATCAATTTAAAACCTCCCTTACCTTTTCTACCTCAATTTGCTACAATTTCAGCAGAGAAGTGCATTCAAACCTCGGTTTGGTTTCCCAGTTCTCTGCCGTCGAATACATTGTGTTTCTGGTTTCCGGTGTCAGTTGGTTTCGGTGTTAGTGGCTGCTTACAGTTTAACACTTCGCCAACAACTCCTGGCCAGGAGAAGGACCAACGACAGCCTCTAGCCCCGATTCCTGCAACTGGTGATAAAAATTGATACATAACTTGCATAAATCAGGCGCCTGCCACGCATTACGCATACGCCATGTGTGCGGCGGCGCTCTGTGGGTGGCGCGTCATTTATTAAATTAGCCACAGCATTAGCTACCCCAGCAGCCAAGGGCGGCGCGCGTCAGGTAATTTGTAAATTTCTGACAGATGCGCTGATAAACTCATTGCAGAGATTTCTGTGGGCGCGGATGGGTGATTTGTGATTTATGCGGGTCTTATTACGGCTGCCTACATAACAATACTTTATTCGCAATACTTTGGGCCAAACTTAACGTAACATCACAAGGGAAACGTGAGCGGTGAAGGGGAATGGCAACGGGAATCGACTGCCGAGGCGAGTTCGTTCGCAGGCCTTCGAGGATACCGGGATTCGGGGATCCAGGGATCTGGGACCTCTAGTCTTCACGGCGCCGTCTCCGAGCGTCTCAGTCTGGTTAGCTCCGGATGGGATGACAGGCTGTCGTCCTTTTGCATCGCCGGTGGCGGCTTCGGCAGACTGAAGAATTTCTGTAAATTAAATTTGTGAAAAATGAAATTAGGGTATGGCTGCTTTGCATAATTTAGATTATAAATTAGATGAGATAGCGAAACTCCTTCGTGGCGCATTGCTCACCGAGCGGAAGAGGGTTAAAGAACGCTTGCCACTTCGAAGAAAGTAATTACAGAGATGGGCCCCAACTGCTAGCTTTGAATTAAAGCCTACGATTATTTGTAGATGGAGTCTAGGCTACTTTTAATAAAAGTAAGAAGCAGACTATGATTGCACTCACATCGTGTTTGCCAAAGTGTCCCGCCTCCTCCAGGGTGTCCGGCAGCTTCTTGTGCAGCGTCTCAGGTAGGAAGAGCGCCCCGATGCCGCCCAGCAGGAAGAGGACGCCCAGGATGTAGTACGGCGCCCGGATGTCAACGGTGGTGCCCAGGTAGACCAGGTACGGGGCCAGAACACCAATGGCGTTGGCCAGAATGGTGCCCAGTGCCACGCCCGTCTGTCGCATGCAGGTGGGATAGATCTCCAGGCACTGCAGGTTCACCGTGAAGAAGGTGAGGGCGTTGAGGAACTTGATGAACGTGGCCAGGTAGATCATCATGTTCTCGTACCGCTCGTCCGTCGCGTACACAATGATGGGCAGACAGGTGACGAACGAGACGAGGAACGATATCGAGTTGGTGAAGCGCCTTCCATACGTATCGCCTGGGAAGGAGAAGGGGAAGGAGAGGAGGATGACATTGGCGGTGATGGACTGCTCCAATCAGCGCGGCGTCACGCCCCGCAGCACTTACCCATGTAGCGGCCCACGATGTAGGCGGGGATTTCCACAACGCTTTGGAACAAAAAGTTCAGAAACGGATTGCCGGCCATGCGGGAGCTGAAGAGAATCAGCGTGAAATAGGAGACGGCCACCACGCACCTGAAAAAAGGGACAGAGTGAGTTGCCAGTTAGGCATGCAAATTGCTTTACAGAAGTCACTGAGGAAAACCATTGCAAACTTATGAATTTCTATAAATTAAAAAAGTAAATATAAATCTTTAATTGAAAAAATATCAATGTCCTGCAAACACAGAAAAATATCTTTACGGGGAATTATCTTTGAAACTAAATTCAGACTTTAGAGTTGCTTTAAAAATGATCTTTAAACACGAAGTGAAGAAATATTTAAATTGACATTTAATTTAATTCAAACCCAATATTTAATATATCTTTCAAGAATTGTATACTTGATTTTAAACACTCCTCTCAGTTTATCTCTGTTTCTCACCAACTGAAGCCCATGATAGTGGTGTTGCGGGCTAACCGCCAGCCGGCGAAGAGCGATGCGATGCCATAGGTGACATCCGGCTTCTCCTTGCTGTAGATTTCGGCCAATTCCTTCTCGGTCATGTCGAAACGATGTCCATTAATTTTGGCTATCTTCTGCAGCTGGACAATGGCCTCGCGGAAACGCCGCTTGCTAATCAGCCATCGTGGAGATTCGATTACGTATCTTAAAAGGAATTTAAAGAAATTACACATAAAACAAAAGGATTTGTTATTTCTTTGTCGTTTAACAATTTTAAATTTACATTACTGGAGTTTAATTGAAATACTTATTATTATTATTTATTAGCTTGTTAAGCGTTATATAATATAATGTCTACAAAATACATACTCGCTAGTAAATTGTATTATAATAACTCATAAACTCATAAATGGATTCTATAATATAGTTTGAACAAGTACTTCCCAGGGGATTTCGAAAAAAATATCGTACTTTTCCCATACAATCAAAATAAAGCCATTGAAATACGACTTGACCAACTAAAGAACTAATTAATGTCACTACGGAAACATACTTTATTATTAGATTTGGCGTGCCCTGCGTGACTTACTTGGAAAAAACTAGGATCATTGCCGTGGGCACTGAGGTAAGCCACATAAAGGAGTCCCAGTGGCGCAGCCACCAGAAGAGCAGTGGCATCAGGGTTGTGCCAATAGACCAGCCACAGCTCTGGAAGAAGGCTATCCGACTGCGGTCCTTCCTAGACACAATTCGATGGACGGGGGTGAGCAATAAAAGTTGGCCAGAAACTTCGTTCAAACTTACTCCCGCGAGATTTCCATGCCGATAATTTGGGGCGAATGAAAGAGGCTGTTGACCGCGAAGCCCGTGATACCGGACATGATGAGGAACCACGTGTACGAGCTGGTGCACATGATGGACCCGATGCGTCCCAGGGAGCAGAAGACCACGCTGATGTAGTACACGAGCCTGCGTCCGTAGCTGGAGCGACCGGAGAGTGGACAGATTCAATTACCGGCGATGCCATAACTTAGTTAGGTGGGGGCGAGGTCGCGCTACTTACGAGTCGCCCATTTGTCCCAATATAAATGAACCGGCCACCTCCGTCACACGACCCACCACGAACACATTTGTCACGAACAAATCCTTGGCGCACACCCAGTTGTGGTCCGTGGGGATGGTGCTCTCGTACCAGGTCTTGTCGTAGCTCCAGCCGTTCTGGCAGGCTGAAACGGAGGATGGTGTGGGAACGGTAACGGGAGTGGTCGTAAAATGCATTCGAGTGCAAAGTTGCAAATATTTATAAGACAGCGGAAGCGCAGCGAAACGCTGAAAGTAATTTCACCTCTAATCCGACCAACGTATGTGTTTACTTTTCCTTGGAAGCTATTTGATAGAGTTTCGGGAGCTCAATAAATATTTACGCATAAGCCCAGCAATTGGTAGGATTTAGCAGGGAAGTTATCGCATTTAAATAAATGCATATTAAAACGAATACAAGTTTCACATGGATAGAGATTTATAATTGCCATTGTTGGGCTTTCAAATTAATTAAATTAAAAACTATTATGAAATACCCTACAGCAACTAAGCATAATTAAAAAAGCATATATTTTTTCGCGGCTTATATGATTTTAATTATGGTTTCTAGAGGAAAAAGCTTTGTTCATTTATATAGTTTTCTTTTATAGATTGGAATTTTAATTAATTTATTATATATGTATTTTCGTATACAATGTTTTCCTACTCACTTTCTGTGTGATTCGTCCGCTGGCTAGTGTTCCAGCCTGACCAGTCCGTGATCTCTGAGAAGTTCATGCGAAACGCCTCGCAGTTGCTGAAAGCCTCCCTGCCCCGGTTGTCTGCCTGTCTGTTCCAAAACAGGATTTAGATAATTTAATTTGGAAGCTTTAGAGCGTCCCCTGCCACTTACTTCGGCAAGGTGATGTCCCGCCACTCCTCTAGCGAGAAGTTGGTGTTCTCCCTACCGGGCACCGTGCACCAGTGGTCGGGTATGTTGAGGGCCAGGATGATGTTCATGTAGATCATGGCCCCGCTGAAGGCCAAGCCTCCGATGAACATAAAGTTGTATAGGGTTTGATAGCGGCCATGATTGCCTGCCTTCTCCATTAAGGCTTGGAAAGGATCGTTAAACTCCGAATCATCGACATCCATCTGGGAAAACTTTCCCGAAGCCTGCGAAGCCTTGCGGCTGTTCGCCTGTTCCAGCTTGTCTCTCATTTTGCACTATTAGAATTCCGAAGCAGCTGTGCTTTAGTCCCCAGTCAACGTCGTAGGGTCCGATAAGCAGACTAATCTTTATGGCATCTGGGCCAGAGAACTCCGCTCTGATGAGAAAATTGCTCGGCAATTAGATGCGGGCGATAGGCAGGGCTTTCTAACGAGATACTTGTCGCCACTCCACCTGGCGCCGGATCGTTGTTAAAATCTTCAAATTGTGAATATAAAATTTATTGAGTGTTATCTTCTATATTTCCAGACGATAATACGAATACAACATTAATTGTTATGAGCACATTATTCTTAAATGATTATCTAATTGTCACTAAAAATGCAGTAAATATCTTGAACGGCCGCGTATTGTAAGATAACATGTGTAATCCACGTACCACTTACTATTGTTTTCACCACAAAAACTATTGCGATCTTGTCAATAATTTTTAATTAATATATCAAATTTTCAGCACACACTTTAGATTCCACCGAAAGGTATTTACAGTAGCTCGGTACAATCCTCATCCCAATCTAAGGGAAATTTGAAAATGTAAACTGAGTTGAGCAGAGCGATCGCACTTTTCACATCCCGCCCCGAAACGGATAAACTTTTGACTTTGACGCCTGCGAGAGCTCATCAACTGTGGCCAACACGCGCCGGTGCTGTTCTGACTGCTCGGACGGCTGTGGGGCCACTTATCAGGCCAAGACGGAGCCTTATAAAATGAATTGCTGATAACAGAATGTCTATCTGATTTACACAATTGTGTATAACCATTGCGTGGGCCAAAGAGCGGGGGGGCCGGCGCTGTGAACCTGTCAAAAAGTAGGCTTAATGTGCCAGCTTTCCCTCATTGAGCAGGTTATGTTCGGCGAATCTAATCACCTTTCTCCAATGACACTGATAACGCCTCTGTGGGTCATCATGGTAATCAGAGCGAGCGGTAATGGGCTCTTGATGGATCGGAAATTGTGGAATATAAAGTCGTAAAAATGTTTACATTGTTGTCCGTTGCATAAAGGGAGTCTTATTGATGTCAGGCTTTTTATAGCGATTGCCCGCTTAATTTCATCTTTAGGGAGGCCACAGGGCAGTAGGCAGTGGGCTGCTCGTAAGCTCCTCGAAAGATAAGATAGACAACATTCGGAATACAGCAACAAATCGGGGACTAGACAAAGCAAAGAGTCGCGGATAATCCTCGCCGAACCACGTCTGATAAGAAGCTGGGAATATACGGGATGGGGCTTTTTCGACAACTCCCGCTGCACTTGCTCGAACTTTATCTAGAACTCTGTATACTTTTCTCGCATGTTTCTATTTGCTGATTAAATTAGACATCCGATTATCTTCCTGCGTTGTTTGAGCTGCTGCCGCGTTTGACTACCGACTGTGACTACGACTGTGACTGTGCTGAAACCGAGACGAGAGAACGCCGATGTGGCAATGAGATAGAGTCCACTTGTTTCGGTCTGTGCAAATGCAATAATATCAATTTTCATATTTTCATGTACTGGCCGGCCGCCAGCCGAAAGACAAAAGCAATTTAACAATTTACTAAAGCACTTAAGCGCAAATTCAGTTCGGCTCCCGGCCGCCCGCCCACCTAGACGCTGTAAAAGCTAAGCCCGCGACGAGAGACAGTCGTCTCTCTATGAATAAACATCACCACCACCGTGGCAGCAGCTGCTATAGATCTCTGGGATAAGGAGTGGATCTGTAAATTTAATCAGACCAGATTACGTCCGCAATGTGCTGCTAATTTATTGACACCGACACCGACCAGTCACTGAGGCGTTCATCTGAGCGTGTCGCAGACTCAAGGGTTCCCGGTTCGGAGAATCGTTTACATTTGAGCCGAGTCTCGAGCAGGGCTTAGTGCGCGGCCTCCAATTGACGTCCAAATTGCTTCTGGCAGCGGTCTGCTTTGCCTGATCAAAAGCTGCTGGAAGGGGGATCTTAAGTAGTGCTCTGGCCCATCGAAAGATGGATTGGACAGAGCATGGCTGAGCCAAGGGTATGGGAAAGTCAGGGCCAATGAAAGTAAATGGGAGGTAATGATCCCCTCATGGTCTCCGCTAAAAATATATTCCAGACACAGCCCAATAATAATAAGAAAGAATCAGGTACTTTTTAGATATGTTCATTTTTATTTAAAGAATTTTACTTTGATTTATGCATAAACACGAATCATTGTTCTCCACCTGCATTCTTTTGAAAATTTCTTCTAAAATTTACTGAACTCTGAATAGATTAGTTTGCGCTCTCGTTTTACGGTGTTTTAATGGAAATTTCCTTGCTTTTCGTTTTGTTTTCTTGCAATTGTAATGTGTTGACTTAATAATCAATTTTGTGGCTTCTTGTTGGGTTAAACTTTAATATTGCTTATATATCTGTCTTTAAATTACATCATTTTACAGTGATAATTAGAAAATGCTAGCACATGCCGAGTGTTGTGTTCGTTTACGTCTCTCACTTCGCCTCTAAATATATATAAATATTCTTTTGTTGACTTTATTACAATTTACAGTTGAAACACTTAAATGTAATTTGGATAGTTAAATTTAAAAATGCCTATAATCCGGTATTCCCTCTTGTAATATATCTGTCTCTACATCCGTCCGTCGGTCGCCTTCGTCTGGCTGTAACACGTGCGATTTGTTCTGTTGTTTAAATTTGATTTAATTTGGGATTAGAGTTAATTGAGTTACCATACGAATATCGATATCTTATGCTCACAAAATATGTTCAGGTTTAATTTACGTTCTGAGTAGAAGTCAAAGCGTATTCCAAATAAACTCATTTACATTTAGTCAATTGCTATACTATATTTAGATGCTCTACGCTAGGTATGCTATGCTCTAATATGTATGTTATTCAGTTGAAATTTGTATATTCGTAGTGGTTGTGCCGTGATAAATATTCCCTCATTTATTTAACTAATCGATAGAAACTGATTAAAAACATTTGCGCTGCCTGACTAATTTCATTGTCTGCTTTTGATTATCGCTAAATCGCTCGTGGTGGATACGTCTTGATACCTACCACAAGGTCCTACTAGATCCTAACTGAATCGCCATCCCAAATATGTACACACGATCCGGACACACGACTCTGGCTACGATTGAAAATATTGCTTAGCGTACATTACATATCTTGCTCGATTTGGCAATTTTCGGCAGTTATTTTTACAAGTTTATCTGACGGACTGGCATTTACATTTATCCTTATACGATTATCGATTATTAACAAATTAAAATTAGTTTCGAATGGCAGTTGGTGTTCTGTTCTTATCGTGTTTTATAAAATACTTTGTTTTCTTGTTAAAATTGAATTGGTCTATTGCTCTGCACTCGGATTAGTGCCTTAAAAATAGGAATCGACTTCAGTGTGTGGCCTGTGTCTGTGTGTGTGGAAACGAATTATATATATAAAATGCAATTCAAGTTGGACGATTCACAATATCACGTTGAGAAATATGCACACGCAAAGCAGCTGAACGGTAAACAAATGGCAAATCAAACAAGTCTCATTCAATAGCCCGAGGCTAACTAAAAATAGTCAAAGCATTTCAAACATTTTCCGCTTCATCCGCAGGTATGTATATGAAATTTCTCTCTTTCTGCAGACGCGTGTATATAATAATAAGTCTGTACTTTGTATAAATACGTGTTAAATATTTGTGTAAATGCCAACATTATCGGAGGAAGGATTGACTGACTCTGACTAACGCTGCCCCGCCTTCGCACTACCCCCCGCCACTGTTCCGCTCTTATTCCCGTTCCCTAACTGTCTGTCTATCTCTCTCTATACATACTATACATTTGAACTGAAAGACGCGTGTTGGCCTTTTGTTTTCACTATCGAATCACAGCAATTGAAATACACTTAACTCAACGGGAGACTAAACTAAGAACTTGATGTAGTAAATGGGTTATTGATCCTCCTGTCTGTCGTCCTGATCCTGCAGCAGCTGCACTCCGATCCCGCCTCCCACTCCGCCGCCGCCGTTTCCGGTGGTGCTGCTTCCCGTCGTATTCTTGCGCAGGTGATTGCGCAGCATTACTAGGTTCCGGTTGAGCGGCAGATTGCTGGCCATCGAGCACAGTCCGGCCGAGGAGGAGGAGCTCGGAGTATGTGGCAGCGTGTTGCATATGTTTCCCAGCGGCGCCGAGTGGGCGGTGGGCGAGGTGGCGGACATTCCGTGGGGCGTGAGGGTTCCCATGCCCATGCCCATCCCCATCCCCGAGCCCACGCCCAGCAGCAGCTCGTGGGCCAGTATGGTGGGCAAATGTTAAGTGCTGCTCTTTAGTGGACCCGATGATAGCGAACTGCTGCTGACCCCCGAGTCGCTCGACTTCTCGCTAAGCCCTCCACGCGTGAGCGTATCGTCCGCCATAAGGCCGCCGCCGCCGAGAAAGGACTTCTTGCCCACACGTCCCCCGCCCGGCAAGGTGGCCTTAAAGGGATTGTCCTTGCAGCGCCGGGCGCTCTCCACGCGCTTCATGATCTCGCTGGAGCACTTGGTCACCACGTCGTCCAGGCTGTTCGACTCATCAGTCGAATTCACCGCCTGAGTTGGTGTCTGCGAACTTGGCAGCGGCGATCCCTCGTAGCAGCCGGAGTCGCGGGGGAAGTGCCGTCGGCCGAAGGGCGACGCTCCATGCTTCATATTGATGTTGTTCAGTCGCGCCTCGTCGTTCTCCGAGCTGGAGCCGGCTATGTCCACGTCGGAGCCTGTGCGGGTGAAATTCGTAGCTGTGAGTATTCGTGGGTGTGTAGGTGGGCGTGGGGAGTGGATGGTGTGTTAAGTATGGGGTAAGATAGTGGTTAGGTTGGGTAAACATCAGTTTGGCTGGCTTACTTAGGCAGTGAGTCTCACGCATAAAAGGACCAAGGCAGGTAATACTTCAAGCTGCGTTACTAACTCGAATTTATGGCTGCATAAAAGTTATCGCCAGCAGTTGTTTTATACGCCCAACGTGATGGGAGAACCAAGGAAACGGCACTTTATCTGTTGCCAATAAAATTTCGATTTAAAAACGTTACTTTATGGGCAATCGAGATTAGGAATTTCACAATTTTCCTTCAAAATTACGTCTCTTGAAATCTAATTTGGTAGTGTACAATGTAATTAAAAACAGAATGGAAAGATAATGAACGATTCTCCACTTGAAATAATTTCTAAATTATTTACCCAGTAGGCAAGTTGTGTGAGTGCTCACGTTTCTTAAATATATAATTAAAAAGTTTGATTAAAATCTTAACAAGACCATAGTCTTTTTTGTAACTTATTCAACCTGCTTGCCCCTAATAATTTATGAGAACGCAACGCCTTAATGTAGCCAGTAGGGGTTTAGTAAAGGTTGACCTGAAAGCTAGACTTACATTCAATGTCATGCAGCAGCTGCACAGCCGTCAGCAGCTTGGCGCGATGCTCCTGGTTAAGGATGCCCAGATAGTCGAGATCGGCGGGCTCCAGCTCCTTGAACAGCTCCAGGTCCTCGTAGCTGCAAATGGAACGATAGGTGAAACAATCCAACAAAAATATTGTTGGTAAATTTGTTTCATCTACACCACTTACCCGTTGAGCACGAACACGGAGGTGTACTCCTTGAGGCCGATGCGAATCAGCAGATCCTCCACCGAGCAGGGTCCTCCGCCATTGTTGCTGCTGCCATTGCCGGGATTATTAGCCAGCCGGGAGCCAGGGGCCAGGGTCTTGCTGCTCGAGTTCTTCATGCGCTGCTCCGGCAGCACCTCCACGTTGATGAACTTGAAGTGACCCACGCGGCCGTGGCAGCGGCCCTTCCAGATGCCCGAGGCATTCATCGACAGCACGTCGATGAGCTCGCCCTTCTGCAAGTGGGGGAAAAGTGATTGGATTAGCATGCTTCGAGGACTCTCTTTGCGCTCCTTGAAGAATAAAAAACCCGTCTTGCAGCATCGACAAGTGCTGCTAATCCGCCAGGTTGCTCACCTTGAATTTGAGCGCCTCCTTGTCGTAGGGATTGGGCAAACTGTCCACGAGGGCCTTGGCCTTGCAGATGCTGCTGACCATCGAGGTGCGATCCTCGGCCGAAATCGAGCTGTGTGGACTGCCGGGACGCACCAGGGCCTGGGTGCCTGTGGACGAGAGGATTTGGGGAGGATTGATAAATATTTACCCAGCTCCTTTGGCTCAAAGTTTGTCGTCCTGCCGAATTTCCAATTAATGCGCCCACAGCCAATTAGCCGCAGGACCCCAGGAATTTGCTACGGACAAACACTTGGCCCCTGCATGCCTAAGCTCGCACTCATTCGTTTGGTTAATTAAAAACTTTTCAAATATTTTCACGCACACTCGCAGACACACACAGACTTGGCCCGAAAATATTCAAATATGCACTTGAAGTTTCCCATTATTTTTCTGGGCTCTGTTGTTTTCTTTGCGTTGGTTTTTTGTTTGGTTTTGGGCCCGGCTAATCCTTGCTTTGCATCCTGGCCACACGAAAATAAAGTATTTTTCCTTGCACTTTTCAAAAGTTGCCACCCAGCCACCAGGCCACCCGGCCACCGCTTGGCAGCAGCAATGCTCCTCCACCGATGTTGCCCTTTATTTTGTGCAAAAGTTTTGTTCATTAAAAAGGAAGCGGTTGCCCTTCATTTAACCACGCCCCAGACATTGCAATCTGCAGTGCCCCGCCCCATCGGCAGGGCACTTGCCCTCTCTTTGGCCTTTCTGGGGGCTGCAGCAAGTGCATTAAAAATTCATTAAGTTGGCAAAATTTGAAGGAGCAACAAAAAACCGCAACAAGAACTACAGCTGTTAATAGACCAATATGCAACCAGGCAGGGAGCCAGCAAGGCAGTCTGGGAATTTTTCCATGGCCAGCGGAAGGAGCCGGAGACTCAGACAGGAGAAACAGACAAAATCAAACCCGAAAACTCTAAATTGCAAGCTCAGACAAAGATACACACAACCTCCCTTGCAGCACAATTTGTGTACTTACTCGAACCGGAAGCGCTGGGCAAACTTTCCACGGAGCTGGCCGAGCAGGCGAACGCCTGATCGCTCATGCTGCCACGGTCGGTATTATCTTGGGAATTGCTGAAATCCCTCGACGTATCCTTTGTGGCAACAAAGTTTCGTCCATTCTCATTAAATGCGCCAATTTCCTTTGCCGAGCTACGCATCTCGCCCGACTAACAAACCAAACCGAACCGAACAGAGCCAAACCCAGCCAATCCGAGTCATAGTGAAAGTTATCCATTTTTGCCGTGTTGCCAGCATCGTCGTAGTCGTCGTCGTCGCAATAAATTGCATGTTGAAGGGTAGCAGCAGCAGCAGAACAGGAAAAGTATGAAAGTTTTGTTAGTTAAATCATTAAAAAGTTTAAAACGAACATACCGATACGCCGCCGAGCAGGATAGGGATGGATGAGACTTGGCTTTGTGTACACAGACACAAATATTAACTAGAACTCAAGTCATATATGCAGGTTCTTAATTAATTCTAGGGTAAGCAGAGCTAAATGTTTGCTCATTTAAAAACAGCGTAGTTGCTCTCAAGTAAGTAAGATATTTTTGAAAATTTATAATTCTTTTATGAATCTATAGCTTCATATTTTATTTACTTAAAGTCTAAGTAATTGTTTTCTGTGTCTATATTTTATGTTTAACCTTGACTGCATATCTTCTAAGGCTTCTAAGCTTGCTGCTGTTTCCACGAAACTTTGTCCATCTTTTTTTGGCAGGCCTCGCGAGCAGCCTAGCCTAGAAAGTTGGTCGAAATGAACTTTCGCTTTCACCACTTGCTGGCAGTCAGGAGAGGCCTGTGCATGCGGCCATAAAAACTCATTAAAATGGCATTTGCATTTAGAGTGCATGCGGCGGCAAAGAGTTCAAGTCGGGGCCCATTATGAGGCCTAGTTGAGGCCAATTGCATATGCAAAGCGCCGTTGGCCAATGGCTAATTACATTTTCGCCGACCGGCCACGGTATGTGTCAACAAAATCTCCGTGGCTGCAGCATCTCCACTTGGCAAACGCAAATGCAAATGCAAATGCACTTGGCCGGCTCCTCCATGCAGATCCTGCCAGCTCATCCCTCCACTCTCCATCTGCGAAGGCTTAGGCGGCATTAGTGTTTAATTAACTTACATGATGCACCGTGGCCTTTTGGCAAATGGTGTTCGCCTTGCCATGCGGCAGTCCGTTCTTTTTGGCTTTGGCCGCCAGCAGGCTGGGCGGCAGGCATCCATGGCCCCTAGTGGCTCCGATGTCCTCGTAATCCGACGAAGGGCTTGGCGACAGCGACGGCGACTCCCCGACTCCGCCGCTTAGCGTCCGGTAGCGGGCCGTGCAATTGTTGGTGCCAATCTGTGGGTAGGGAGGAGAAAAGCGGATTGAGTGCGTCGTTGCCATATTAGCCAAGTCGGCGGGGCAAGTCAACTTTGCAAACGAAACGGTCGACCAATCTCATTTTCCAATGCCCGTATTCCGACAGCGTTTAGCTGGCTTAAGTGCCAACTCCAAAGCCAGCTGCAGCCCCGAAAGGAAAACAAGGAGAAATAAGCACGGGAGCGGAGGAACAACTTGGCTAAAAAGCTTTTCCAGCTTCTGTGTTTTCGTTTTTATTTCTCCCTATCTACGTGCACTCCTGCTATCCTCCATTTTCGACCAGACCGAAAGCGAAGTTTGTTTGTCACAAAGAGCACTTAATCAATTTAGACGCATTCGGATGCAGCTGGAGCAGTAGTTGAGTTGGGGTTGGGGCTGAAAATTAAATGAGCCCGATTCAGCCGGGAAAAGGGGACTCCGGCACTTACCGACACCGCGCTGAGCCTGGAGGTAACGCTTTGAAGGTCTGAGATGGAGCCCGCGTAGTCGCCGCTCTCACGGTCATGAGATCTAAAAATAAATAGAAAATATATAGTTTTTATAATTTTGTATAATTTTTTTTTTATTTGCTTTAAATATTGAAAGGCCTTTGAAAATCCCTAACACGGTGTCTAAATTTTAGACTCTATTTTAGAATTCGGTTTCTCAAATATATTATTTTACCCTATTAATATCTTTTTAAAGGATTTCTCAGCCCCTTCTTATTTATGTAGCATCTCCGAATATTTATTTATTGAGCTTTTATCGAATGACCTTTTATGCAATAAAATCTGATCAATTTCAATGTCAAGTACCCAAACTTGTAATACTTTAAACATTTAATTAAAATCATTCTCTAATAAAGTTTATTTTATAATTTGCTGATTCGCAGCTAGCAATTTAATCCCTAAAAGCTATCCATTTTACAACAACAACGACGCAAGGGAAGCTAAGCCGCTCAGGTGCCATAGTCGATACAGACTCG
>JAEIHY010016362.1:0-47053 GCA_018904565.1 Drosophila tsacasi
GATTTGAACCGGGGACCTCTCGATCTGCAGTCGAATGCTCTACCCCTGAGCTATACCCCCAACTGGAATACTTAGTTATATTATACAATTTGAAGTTTGTTTCGAAAGATTCCGAACAAGCAAAGATTTAGATTTTAGATTTTTTGTTTAAACTTTAAAGTCTTATAAAAAGAACTCACCCCACGGTGCACAGGTGGAGTTGCCCGAAGATTGCCGTGTACAGTGCGGAACTAAAATGATCGGCGTTTCGCTTTCGCTGTCGTTCGCCGCTTTGCCGCTTCGATTCCATTCGATTCGATCGCTTTGGAGTAGCGTCAGCTGTGGCTTCATGGTCAAGAGCGAGCATCGGGCCCTCTTAACAAGATCTAATGCAAAAACACAATGGTTATCCGAATGCTTTAATGGCAGCGTATACGTTGTGGCGTTTGCGCTTACTCACCTCATACGGCATTTATTTATTAATAGTTTGGAGCGTTCATTTCTCAAGTGGCTATCGGTAATTTGCGTACTACACTCGCTTGGAGCATGGTAGCTCGGAGCTGGGAGTTCAACGAACCGCTCAAGATTGATGGCCTGCAAAAGGTCGCACGGGCAGCACGATCGTATTTGTTTAATTGGATTTGCTAATAAGCGTTGGCTATTTTCTTTAANCGCACTCTTTAATGTTGTCCAACGGGGAAAATCGTGGGTGCTTATTGCGTATATCGATAAGCTGGCGTAATCGATAGCGACAATAAAGATTCAAACACGTGGCACATGGTTATTGTTAAGAAAGGTGAATCAGAAATATCAATCAAAAATATCATATAAAATATATTATAAAATAAAAATGAATTATTCGGTAAAAAAAAACCTATTATAATTTAAGGTGATTTACGAGTTGCTATTTAATTTTTCATTAAAAATATCTTCTTTCTTATATGCTGACTCATGCGGTTTTTCTGTCGAAGCCTTGTCATCTCTAACGACGCGATCCCTATCGATAGGTCGATAAAGGACGCCCAATCGGAGAATTTTGCAATTTCACTATTTATCTTGCTAAATAAAGTTTTGTGTTCTTTACTGTAAAGCATAGCCCGTATCCCGTTAACTGCTTCTTGTGGCCAGGATATCAAAGATCCTGCCGAAAATATGTTGCACGCAAGACGTAACGAGCCAAGAAAACAACGCCGGAGCGAAGGAGCTTACAACTTGGGAGCATGTTATGCTCTGGCGAAAAACTTTGGCTATGAAAATCATAAACTTGGCAAAACAACCTCCGCAGGAACGACGACGAGGAACAGGAGAAGGAGCCACCAGGAGCTGGTAACGGAGTTGGCGGCGAAAAGTTTTCACAAATCATGCATATGATGTCGGAGGCACTTTCACTTTTGGCGCTCCCGAGGGTGTTACGAGCATATTCCTCGCCAGCCCGTCCGCCGTCCGCCCGCTCCTTTCCGCGGCCTTGGACTAATTAAAGAGACAAAACTGCGTAAGTTTTTTCGGTTTTTTCAAGAGTCATCGTCTCGAGTCTTGGCCTGGCCCAAAATGTGTGTCAAGTGGCAAGCAAAAGCGAGTGCAAAACAAAGCAAATGGGGTGTGCAATCTGCTGTAAACAACCATAAATTTCGCCAGTTTCGGCTCGAGTTGCTAGGGGAACTATCGCCCTCATAAAGAGGCCCCCCATATCCAAGTATCCAAGTATCCAAAATGTGCGTATGTGTGCGTGTGTGTGGTGTGTGCAGCACTCCCTATCGGATCCCCGGGCAGCCGCGTCCTTATCGCAATCACTCACATCGCCACTTGTGAAATCATGGCAGACCACCATTGTAGAGTACAGGGAAGCTTCTATAACACGGTTTTTCTGTCTGTATATTTAAAGTGGAGTTTATAGACTATAAAAACATTTTTTTTTTTTTCCACATCGGAAACTATTTTAGTCACTTTTTGAGTAGCTTCTTTTGGTATAATTATCATTTATCATTTATTTACTTCATAAAATTATTTTTTAACCATATAAAGAAAGTTATCTCTAAGCATATGTATGTACCTTAGCATCCTCTGCATACCAATTTAGCACATGATTAAATGAGCTTTTGGTTAAGAGTTCTTCATTCTGTCATACTTTAGCATAGTTCTTTTAATATTATTTATTCAACATTTTTAAACATATTAGTCTTAGCAAATATAAGTCCCTTTCTCATCCTATAATCACAACATAATTCCAAAAACGGACAGATGGCACTTCAAGTCTAAAGGACCTCTACTGTATTCTATTTTTTTTAAGTTTTGGTTTCGAACCGAAAAGTATGTAGCGAAGCATAAACATCCTATGACACATTATAATATGTATAAACGATGTTTCATGACAATCAATTTGTTTCAATTCAATAGACACACCCGCTAGGCACACCACACACATGAGTGTGTCCGTGTTGTGCTCTCATTTATGTGATTATTTGATTTGTGTGTTGACGTTGATACTCCGGCACAGAGAGGGAACAGATTCGGAGCCAGAATATAACGAATTTTATGAACTAGAAAGTATCATTAATTTAATACGCATTCGCATACGCAAACAAGCCGATGATATGATGCTTCGGTTCGATGATGATGATGATGATGGGAAACCGGGGGATGTGGCTGCTATAGGATGTGGCCGTTAGTTATGCTCTTCTGATCATTGTAATGTAAATACGTAGCGACCCCGGCCGCGTGCAATCATAAATAAACATTCGACACAAACACAATAAATGTCAAAAAGTTTCGCCATTATCCGCTCGCCAGTTAATGTCCTTGTCGCTGTTGTCAGCGTCGTCGTCATCGCGTCGTTGTCGTCTTGAAAGCGAGCAGCGCTTTATTATTTTAATGATTTCGCAGTGCCCTCTCTCCATCCTGTCAGCGCTCCAGTCGTGTCCTGTCCTCTGGCCTCCTCCTGTCCCCTGTCCCCCGTCCCCGTCCTGTCCACTTCTCTCCTGTGCCATTGTGTTTACATTTGTAATTCAATTCGCGACCGCTGCTCCTTCCCAAAAAGCGCTTACCATCGCCATCGCACATCGCCATCCCCATCTCCGTCCGCTTGTTATTATTTTACATGTCGTTCGCTGCTGGCTCACTATAATTTATTAGCAATTTGCATAATTTTCTTTTATAAAGCATTGCCACTGTTCTCCGTGCTGCTGCTGCTGCCTGCCGCCAACTCTTTTTGGCCCAGTGTTATGCAAATGTCCCCCGGCCGTAATACCCATGGGTTCATGGGCTGTTCTCCTCTCCGTGCTCCACCCGGTTTACGGTTATGCACGATCGTTATCAATGGGCATTTTGTTGCCCCGATTATTGTCTGAATTCATCTAGCAATTTGCATTCACAGCTGCCATCCACAAGCTGGTGAACTTCACTGTCAAGGCAAGGTTTTGGATCGCCGTGTTAAGTATTAAGCATGTTTAGTGGGTTTGAGGCAGCCGCTTTTGCCGGTTCTATTTATTGGTTGGAAATACGTAAAGGGAATATTGAAAAATATTAAGAAAATAAGTTTCTATAATTATTTCCCAGTTTAACAAAAATAAAACCCATTTTTATTGCTGTTTAGTGTTTATAAGAAAAGCTTAAAATCATTCGATCAGTATTTATTGTCAATATTAAGTTGAGTGCAACACCAGAAGTTATTTAATGATTGAGATCATTTATTTAAAAGAAAAATCTTGAAATATTCAAGAAATATCTGGAATACTTTACGAACCAGTGACAGATTTCCAGTAGCAGGATCCGTAACCTTTTCCTTCTTTCCGACTAATTTCCTTTATTGGTCTAATGAAAATTGGTTCATTTGCAGCATCATGTCTTGCAAGGGAAAAACAAAACACAGAACAAACACTAAACAAAAGTATCTTTATTATCTCTTAGTGTTGGGAGAATTGGTTTTATTTTTCCCGCTTTGTTTTCCTCCTTTTGCCCGGGTTGAAGCTGAAGCAGTAGCTGAAGCTGAACTTTGGCTGCATAAACAATTAAAAATTAATTTTAAAACTTTTGGCCAAAGATAAACGGAGGATGACGGTGAGCGGGACTCAGTCCTATCCGCCCCTTGGAATCAGTTAGCTCATTAAACCAGCCACATGGTCTTGTGGTTGGGTCTTTGGTCCAACTTTTGACTGGAGCGGAGCGTGTGCATCATTACGCCGTCTTGGCCAACAACTACTGCTTGGCCAGATGCTTTGAAGTCGATTTTAAACGCGGAGGCGGAGGCCGAGAGGAAACTAAGCGAAACTATTTAAAATACCATTTGCTGGGCGAATCAATCGGCTGCGGCTGAGTTTTGTAATTAGGCGGCCGGCACACAAACACAACCCCACGCCCCCACATAATGTATATAGACTCGAGTCAACGTTATTTCATAAACACGCTCAAGTGATTTGGCAAACTTCCGGGGGCAAAGGATTGTGGATTTCGGACTCGGGGATAAGGGCAGGCTTCGGGAGCTTCGGACTTCCCTTTGAGACGGGGATCCCAGTGTTTGCCCCGGCTGTCCTCGTCTTCTTGTTGTCTGTTTGCCCTGCCGGCAAAGGTCTCTCTCCGGGTGGGTCCACTGTTTGACTTGAAGGTATTAGAAACTAATTTGTACAGCAGCCAAGGCAGCCGCAGCAGCTCGACGACCAAAGCTAACCAGGATACAAACAACAATTGTTTGCCTGTCCATCCATCTATCCCGGGCTTTGGCCCTTAGTTGGCCATCCACTTTGGTCTTAGGCACATCACATCGCCGTTTCGGGGCCGGCCCTTTGGCAGGAAGACAATGAGCAAAAAATCCAAATCCAAACGCAAAAGGCAAAGGCTGGGCCAAATCCCCAACAAAAGCAGTAGGAGCAGCAGCTTCACCATCAGCAGCAGCAGCAGAATGGCTAAATCATATGGCCATGGCTAAAAGGGACCGCTCTGTGACAAAAAAAGGACGCTCGTCTCGTCTCGACCAGGCTCGTTTTTAAGTCGCTTGCGGCTTAAATTTTCTTAAATGTTACATTGTCTCTGGCAGACGACAGACTCCCTGTCTCTGCCACTGTTTCTGTCTCCGTCTACGACCCGGACATGCCGGTCTTTTTATGGTTTAACTAAACAATCTCCTCACGAGTAAATATTTTCGGGCATATTTTGCGACGACAAAAAGCAGATGCAAACTTTACAATGAACCCAGAGACTACCGGCCAAGTCCTCTGGCTAAGTACATTTATCTTTAAGACTAAAAACCATAACAATTTGGTGTTGGAAATTTTGAGCTACGCATTGCAGAATTTATTCACACACACACACACACACATCACCCACATGGACACACATAGTTGAGCTTCATGGTTTATCTGCCAGATATTCGCACAAATATTTACCCGGGTCGAACATTTTATCGGAGTGCGCAGAATATGCTTAGCTAAGCGAATTGTTTCCAGCTGCAGCCTCTGTAGCTACCCTTAAAGTTCCTCCTCCCTCAGATAATTCAATTTAAAAACTAAAATTCTATGGGTATTTTCAGGAATACAAGGAAAATGAGACTGGGAAGTTAATTTAATAATGTGCAAAAATAATTAAAGCCTTAATCTAAGAGGTAAATCAAGATGATGGGCTCCTAGGCGAGGGATTAGTATTTTGAAAGTATTTGTTTTGTAAGAATGTGGTTTCTTTGGCTCTTTACTATAATATTTATCATGTTACTCAGTTTTAAGGTCAACTATGTAAAGTAAAGGTTATCACGAATACGTAGAGCTTTCTATCTATGACACCTCTTGTGATTTCCACTCCAGTACCCTGCATTTTTTTGGTCCGCATCAGATGCCACTCGATCGCAATTGATGTGACGGCTGGCGGATAAATCAGGAGCCATTGCCTATATATATTTGCAAAGAATTTGCATTGATGATTGTTGACATTTAAAACAAATATGAATATACACATACATATATATAAATATACAGCAGACAGATTTCAGTATACAATTTTTTTAGTGCCGCAAGGGAATGGGAGATGAAATGAGAGAAGAGGAGCTGTTGCAAATTGTTATGATTAATATGAACATGAGCTCTGGGTTGCCGACTTTTCATTATGGGCATTAAATTTTTGTACATTTTATTATTTAATTGAATTTCGCTTTACTTTTTTATCGCACTTTGGCGCAAAGCTAATTTATGATTGCTCAATGCGGCATGTAATTGCATACAAAAGCCTTTAATGACGGCCCATTCAGTGGATCTCAGTGCCGGAATCTGCATCAGTATCAGATGGATGTATCTATGTGCGAGCAAAGTGATTGTATTTCGTGTTTGTTTTTTTTTTTTTAACCACTTTGACATTCCTTAATTATATGCATTATTAATGATAACAAAAAGCGAGCGCGCACGCTCGTCCCAATATTAGCGATAAAAGTTGATTAAATTTTAAGCGCAAACCAATAATTAACCAGTCATAAATATAGACGTGATTTAAGCTGGCTTTAAACCTCCCTACAGATATATATGTATCTGTATCTTATGCCGCAAGTCGCTTGACTTCCGCGCCTGATCTCGTCCCCTTGGTGCGTGGAACCAATTAGCGACCGGGAATTAAGTGCTCATCAGACGTCGTCTGTCCAGGCGGCTTAAGTCATCGGCGGCGTCGTTCTCCTTCCAATGCCAATGCCAATCCCAATCCCAAACCCATTCCCGGCCATGCATAATAGAGCCAACACAAATTAGTCAAACGCTGGGCAAACTTGGCAGACTGGATGCCGGGCTCCCTGGCTCCCTGGCTGCCTGGATGCCTGCCGTGACGTCGTAAACAGAGCTGCAAATGCGTTGCAACATGCACGGTTCCCGTTTTGGAGAGGACACCACCAGACGACAGTTAGATCCAGGGAAAACTCTATGGCAGGAGGAGGCAGTAACAGGCAGCCAACAAGCTCGCTGGCAATTGTAACTCCCAGTTTGGTCGCACGATTAATCGTCGTTGCAAATTGTTGGCACGTTTTCAATTGACAACAGAGAGTGCGTCGCCTGCACGGCAGCGTCAACCCCTAATTTGCACTATGACCCCGTCCTCCACCCATACCCATTCCCATCATCCCTTTCCCTGTCCCACCCCACTGCCACCTCATCATCAGTGCCGTGGGTTTGCGTGTAAATCACACGGTGTTTGCTTTCGCTCCTGTTGCATCTTTTACGTGCGTCGTCCTTATCCTCCTTGCCTGATATTGCCTCTGTCTCCGCCCCCTGGACGGACTTCCACGTGTGACAGCCGTTTTAAAACGCCGACCACGACGCCTCGTCGTTTATTTTGAATGTAATTTTTCAAGTCGCGACGTCTTCCAGCACTGCCCATTAATCACGTGGACAAAATGCGATTCGCCATGCCAACAATTTGCAACAAAAAAAAGCCAGAATTGAGGCGAATAAACAATGGGGGAGAAAGGGAAAAAAACCTACGCCTTGACGAGGCAATTCTTTAATTATACTCTATACAAAGAAGTTATAAAAACTTTTAAATAAATGTATAAAAAAGAAGTCACTTTCAGTGAAGATATTTCTTAAGGAATTTTACAAATATAAAATGTGTATAAGTTACTTAGACTTTTATAAGAAATTAACTTTAAGTAAATTTAAATTTATCTTTATAAATTTTTTATATATGAATTTCTTTTTATTAAGTCTTATACTTCCTTACAAGCTCACACATTTAATATCCAAAATAAATATAAATCCTGTAAAATATTCCAAAAATAAATCAAAACAAAACCGATCATCTCAAGAAAAGAAATTATCCCTTTTTCTGGAAACGCATAAAGTTTTCATCAGGCATTGATTTATTTCCTGTTTTCCTGCAAAGATTTATATGCCTTCTTTTGTGTTCAGATACAATTTCATACTTCCCTGACACCCAGTCGGAAAACTTGCTCCCCGCCCGAAAGTTAAGCTTCTTAGGGTATGATTGGATTCGACTTATTTCCGTTACGGTGAAGAGTGTTGCATACTCACAGGCTGGAAATGATGCTCCTCCGGCTCCGGAGTCTCCGGACTTTTGTTGCTGCTCGTTGACTTCGTTAATAATGATGTTGTGCCGCCCACTCCGCCGCCCCCTTGGAGTATATTCAGCAATGGGGTCACGTGACTGACAGCCGTCGCATTACGGCCCTTTGTTTGTCCGGAGAACGGAGTTCCAACCCTCCCACACTGCCAAAGGGCCAATGACAAACTAAATGCAATTTGATGCGTGTCATGCCCCCAGGATCCTGGGATTGGCCTGGCACCGGGGGGTGGGAGAGTCGAAAATGCGTGGTAATCATTATTTGTGACAATTGACGAGGCAAATCAATTTTTTATTAGTAAGCTGAGCCAAGATCAGGTTTAGTCCTAAGCCGCTGCCCGCTGTTGTGTCAGTTAATAAATATTTGTCACGCATGGCTTTGGATGCACTGCAGCCAGAGGCCAAGCTCCCGGGAGGACCTGTCGTGCACTGCACACACCTGCATAGCATTGCCGGGGCAGTGCGCTTAGGCACGTGACAGGCGTGAGCTGGATGACCTGGTTACTGGCCTCCACTGCATGCCCAGCTATTCCCACGACTTGTCACCTCTCTTACACACGACGAAGACTATATCCCCTCACATATGCCGTTGTGGCAGCCTCAATGTTGGTCAAAGTTGAATGCCTTTAACAGGAATCACCACAAAGGTAAGGCAACGCGACCGCAAATGCCCATTAATCAAATTTCCAATTAATTTACCACAATTAATTGTTGCGCTAATTGCAGATTTCGAGGCCCAGACACCACTTCCAGGAACGCAGAAGAGCATGAGCATCTTTGGTTAAGCCAAAGTGCAATTGGATCTCTGCATAATGACCTTTTGGAAAATCGCCTTTGAGTCGGCAAAAGCTATTTGAGGGAGCCAGTATTATTATTTTCCGTCATTGTCAACATATAATCAGGTTCGATGACGAGTCCTGCTCCCGAAGCTACTGCTCCTTTTGCCAGACAGATGGGTTTATAAATACACAGAATGCCAGCAGAAGCTGCTGGAGTAGCGGCGCTAGGACCAGCTTTTATGCAGTTGTAGCGCTTTATTGAAAAATGTGTGCACAATTCGAGAAAAGCTGCTACCGCGTTACCTTTCCTGGTGCTGCACAAGGAGAAAATGTTTATAGGTTTATACATATTTAAATTGTATTGTATGCTTAAAGATATAATGGAATAGTAAGGCCCTAAACTAGAGCTTTTTTTATATAATATAAAATACTTTTCCTTAGTTGTATTTTTCCTAAGAACGGCTCTCCTTTCCTTTCTTTTTTTCTCTCAGTACAGCTGCAGTTGGAGCAATGGAAGCCAGTCCAGGCAGCCAGACACAAATATCAAATATTATCGAGCAGCGAGCGAGCACGTTGAAAGGCGAGCTATTGACGAACGGGGTGACGGGGTGATGGGGTGCTTCTCCTCCACAGCCCAGAATTTGCCAGCCGGTGCTGGTTGCCCGGGTTACACGTACGCCTCCTGCTCCCTGTCCCCCATAACCCTGGGTTGCCATGGCCATGCCCATTGCCTGGGCCTCGACTTTGTTTGTAAACATTTCACGTCCATCGCTGGACCCACAAATATTTCGCTCCTACTACTGCTGCTGCTCCTACTGCCTCCTGACTGTGTAAACTTTTGCCATTCGAGCTCCCGTTTATTTTTTTCTGCCTCTGTTTTCCAGGGGCGAGAAAAGTGTGCCCCGCCGCACTGAGTGAAACAAATGAGAGCAGTCTAGAAAATCGTGTTTCGTTGTGTTTTGTGGGTTTGAATACGGATTCGGCAAACAAACACTCAAACGCACACTCACTGGCTGTCCAACCCATGTCCCCAGCATGCAGAAGAAGGTTGCGCCCGAGCGTCGTCCGTTCTGCGATCCGCGACTGCAGGATGACAACGTTAGGCGGCGACGAACACTCCATCGGCCCCGAGTAAGTCTGGCGCCGCCTAAGAAGGGAGAGACGCGTCAGCTGAACGACTGCCCCTTCTTCAACCTGTCCTATGGCTTCGATCAGCTGCCCCTGGACCCAGTCAAGGACTTCCTGCAGGAGAAGATATGTGAGTTTTTTTTAAGTAAAATGAGCAATTACAAATTTTTTTTTTGCTGCAGCTCATATGCAGAATGATAAAATTGTGGGACGCTGCAACCGGGAGTTCGACTTCCACACCTACGACCTGGACAATGTGAAGGAGCATTACGACGAGTGTGACGATGACAGCCTGCAGGAGCTGCAGCTGGAGGATATTGATATGCCCAAGGAGTTTGAGATGCTGCGCGATGCCAAGGATCACACCTACAACTTTGATTCCACGGGTGAGTACGAAAAAGATGAGAGGGGCCAACCACAGCCAAGGCTAACAATTAAATGGAACAGCATTTACGCATTATCCCAGGGGGCGGGAATGGTGCCCGTAACAGGATGGGTTACTGGCAACACCCAACAAATTTGCCAGACATTTTGTGTTATTCAATGAGTGAGAACTTTACCGCAAAAACATAACACTTAATACTTTATTAAATGCGAAAACATGCCCCGACCGGAGCTGCTGCTCTCTCTCCCACGCCCAACTCCTCAGAGCTCCTCCTGGTCTGCTGTCCTCCTGCGCTCCCGCAGCGCACCTCGTTGGAAAATTGTTCACCTGTAAACATAAAAATTCCAAACATTATCCTTTTAACATAAAATTTTATAACCGAAATGAGAGGAGAGAAAAAAAGGTAAAACCGAGAAACAAATGCGTATGACATTTATTTGAATATCCTCTGGGAGAGCAGCGAAGGGATCAGAAGGAGGAGGAGCGGGGCTGGGCACAGGACCAAGGGCGGGTCGACTGACTCTACAACATGTTTATCATAGTGTTTTATTTAGCATTTACATGGAACATTTTGATGTTTCTGGTTTCCTCTTTTTTTATTCCATACTCTTTGTGGAAGACAGGTGAGAGGGCTTAGTGAGTTTGCAGGAAATGTTTAAGTAGAAAATACAAATTTGTATGTCTAATTTTGTTAATTATTACATCGAATATTGATATTTCTTGTATAAATTTAAATTAATTGCAAGGCAATTATTTTCTCGAATAAAGGGCAACCCCCAATCGCATTCATTTTCCCAAAAAAATCGATTTACCCCCGACTTCTATTGCTAGTTTGTGATAAAAATGTTTCATTTTTCTGTCTAGTTTTTTAATATTTAATGCCAGAAATGGATGCTGCTCGCTCTCCAAGGGTCGGGGGACTAATAAGGGATCCGGTTACACAATAGCGTAAAAGCCATGTGTTGCCGATAGACATTAGCATGAAAATGTAACAAATAAACCAGTAAAACGTTGCAGTGGATTGCCATCTCTCCTCGGGGGAATTTCCTTTGTAAAGACTCCAAATGGAAATTAATTTCAGTTTAATCATTTTAAAATCGAACTTTGCCGCCGCTGTGTGACTTTTATTTAAAACAATTTCATGTTGCACAAACAAGCTTATTTGCACGGCCTCTCAGTGCGAGGAGAAAGTCATCCGAAAAAAATCAAATTTGCAAAGTGCAGACAGACCTCACATATCACCCACTCACTCTCCCACATATTGGGTTCGTGGACAAATATTAAATGCGATTTTCAATTTCATTTTTTCGCTTCATTTTTTATTTGTTTGTTTCGCTTTTTTGCTTGCAGCTTGTAATCAATTTCCCTGGATTGACAAATGGATGACTGGCGGTAATAAATAAAATGTTCATATTTACTCAGCGCACATTATTAAAAATTTGACACCCCCTCGAACCGATTGACAGTGCGGCCCAGCGAGCAGGAAATCTATGAAATGACCAGTCAGCTGCTGGACATGTACTGCCAGCGTCGGGTGCGAGTCTTCTACCCCGGCAGCGGCACCAGCTCCTCCCTGTGGACCAACCAGCTGCGGCGCCAGCACGGATCGCCCTCGGAGCTGATTGGAGCCTATCGGACTCCCACGGCCCGGCACCTGCGTGTCAATAATCTGCAGCCGATTCGCAAGAAGAAAAGGTTTACGGCCGGCGATCACTATGCATTCCGCACGCCACAGGGTAAGGGTTTGTCCATTAAGCTTAAAAAGATATTGGATGATGGTTGAATTATCAAAGCTAAAATTTGCTATTGAATATATCTTTAATTATAAATTATACATCCTTTGAATTTATTCCTCGCAGAATGCCGAAACGAACTAATTCGGGTGGGAAAGATAATTGACGAACTGATTGAACCCGTGATCACAGAAGCCAACAACACGGTAGGCCACGGACTCCTCAATACTACCAAAAAGGCCATTTGTAAAGCCAAATCCGCGGGATTTGTTGAAGCGGTGAGTTTGATTTTTTTCACTTTTACTCTTACTCTCATTACTTTAACAATTCTCATGTGATTGACTTTTAGAAACTGAACCCGTGCGCTGATGACAAGAAATTCTTTAATCGAAAAGAGTTTTCCTCGAACAAGAAGTTCCTCCTGTGCCTCAAGAAAATGGAATCCACGTGAGTGCAACTCCCTGCTCAGCTAGCATGAGATTAACCTTTGTTACCCTTCATCCCAGACGCGTTCAATACCTGGTCCCCCTGCTACCCGAGGATCCCGAGGAACAGAAGGAAAGGAAGCTGGCGATGTACGAGAAAGAGCTGGCAGATGCCGAGGCTGTTTTTACCCTGAAGATGCGAAAGCGCTACCAGTGCCTGCTAAAGAGCGTGAGTCTCGCCGGGGATTGTCAGTTGTGGGTGTAACATACTGCTCCAGGTGGTCCTGGTGCTGGTGCTGGTCTTGGTCCACGTGTCGCAAAGCGATTCTGAATTATGCAACTGACCAAACATATGCTAAGCAAAGGGAGTCGGGGAATGAAAAATGAAAGCCAAATACCCAGCCGCAATGACTCCCTGACCGAGACCATAAAAAACCCATCAAAAGTGAGCACCAGCGACGGGCGTAAATAAATTTTATCGTTGACTCCGACGCTCTTGCTTCTGTTTCTGTTTCCGCTCCTACTCCTGGTCCTCAGCCTTGTCCATGTCCGTGTCTGTAGCCATATCTGTGTCCCTTTCCGTGTCCGAGGCGTACATAAAAAATGATAATAATAAACTCCATACAAAGTAAACATGTGTGCGTGAGCGTGCGAGTAAATTAAGCTGCGTTGGCTTCGGGGAACGTGCTTATAAAAATTATATAATTCATACCTCGTAAATATTATGGTCTTGGGGGCGTGGTCAGGGTTATGAATAACGTGATTAGTTGTTAAAAAAAAAAACGGGAAATAAAATAAAATAAAACCGCTTGTGTGTGGCGTGAATCACACCCCGTTTAATGGTTATATATCCTTATCCCCTTTACAGATGTCCATAGTGCAGCTTGCCACCTATCCTTCGCACCTCATACGCAGGGCCTTCAGGCGCATCGATCCACGCAGGGCTTTGCTGAAGGATGCCTACAAGTTTATACTCCAGGAGGAGGTGAGTCCAGGCTGTTTTTTTACCCCACAGATTAGCAGATTATAATTTAATCAACTACAAATAGTTTTGTTTAACTATTTATTATGAGATCTACTAGCAGATTCCTTGAATTTCTAATATTAATTCGACAAGAGGGAGTTTCTTATATCCAGAGTTGTCTTAAATATACTTGAATGTTACACACACACACACACCTCGCCTGGATTATGCATATAGGAAGAGTTTCAGTCTGAGTCAGGCCGTCGACATTATTAGTAAACTTAACTGGCGCTCATCTGAAGCTGGCTCAGAATTTGGCGGAAGTTCTGCGCCGAAAAAGTTTGCCGGCAGTGCGAGCATATTAAACATGCTCCCCAGGATTGCCCTGGAAGTTGGGGGTGGAGAGAGGGCAGGTATTCCTGGGATGACAAGTGACGGGGCGCGTGTTGATGTTTTGACGTGAGCGCCAAACAAACTTTGGCAGGGATTTAAGCTCAAGCACTTGCCATCAGCACCGGCAAATCAGTGCCGGCAAAGGCAGCTTAATGAGCAGCTGAAGATGTTCCATGTTGCCCCTCCTCCTGCCGAGCTGGGCCACCCCAAAACTAGTTGAAATCGCCCGGAGGAGCGCCAGCAAAGTTTATGCCACCTGTCGGCCCCTTTTCAGCACTCCACCAGCATCACTCCCCCTCTATTCCGTGTGTCTAATCAACTCATTACAGAAAGATTGGCCCAAACTGCCGCCAGAAGTTATATTAATGGATTATCTGTTCGTTGGCGACCGTGGTGTGCGTCAGGACTTTGCCATCCTCATCATCGTGTGCCTCATCGATCTGCAGGAGGATTTCCGCCACCACGTCAAGCGCTCTTTTCTGAACTATCTCCTAAGGTGAGCGATAAATATCTTCGGTTTTTCGGTTCATTACCCTTTACCTCTGTTATCTTTATCGCCTGGCAGTTCCACCATGGAGCGAAAACGGCTGCAATTGGAACCGGAGCCCCCCTCCTTTCCCACTTTTCCCAATAGTCAGCCTGTGCCCTGGCGCTCGAATCTTTTACTGGCCAAGAGTCGTATTAACGAGGTGCTCATGATAACGCATCCCGTTGTCCAGGCTGTGAGCCGGCTCTGGAATGACCTTTACGCGGATCTGGTGGTGGTGGACTTGGGGCAGCTGCTGCTGGCTCAGCGGCCCCTGGACGCGGACACCGTGCAGGTCTTTTTCCAGAAGAGTTGTGCCGAAGTTCGAGATGTAAGCCAAAGAAGCACATTAACTTTATATCTATGTTAATTATTTATTCTCTCCGTCAGTTACTCCTCACTGATTGGCTGCCGCGCTGCGCTGACCTGGTGAACGAGATGCGTAGCACGTGGAAGGACTTGGTGCCCATGTCGGGCAAGTATGGCGGGCGAGCGGCCATACTCTTTCGTTGCATCCACTCGGCAATGTCGCGCAACCTGAACAGCCTGATCAGCAAGAGCATCAACTATCTGTTCAAGGTGCTGTGCTCATTTAAGGATGGCAACAGCATCGACCAGTACTCCATGTTTGATCCGAAGCTTAAACGCATTCCCCTAATGACGCTGATAGCCTCGGTGGTGGGAGCTCACTTCGACCATGACCCCATAGACATGGGACCGGGGGTTAGGCCCCCCACAAATATATATGCGTACGATGAAGACGACGCTGATCCCTTCCAACAGCCGCCGACCAATATTTTTACGGAGAATGTCAGTAATACAGATATCCCTAAAGTAATATATTATTTAAGAACTTTTCGTACAGATCCCGGACTTGGACGATGTGGCTCAGTTCGAACTAGATCACACCCACAAGCTGTACATATATCCTTATATGCAGGAACTGCCGCGTCTTTTTGTCGAGCACTTCAAGAGCATCTTGGCGGTGGGCTATGAAATTCCCCGTCTCGAGTACATCATGTCGGGAGGCGGTAATAATGATAATGATTAATATTATTTAAATAATTCATTTACCTTCAAATGTAGACCCCGAAACGCAGGGATTTCTACATTATATCGACGAGGAACACTCGGACTTCATTGAGCTCTGCGAAAAAGTAGAACAGATCATCACGTCCAACTGGCGCGGAGTGCATGTGTATTTAAAGCCCATTTACAAGTACTATTTTGGACTTTTCCAGCGGTTGATCATGCCGATGGTGGAGAAGGTCTGGACGGAGAACGTGCTGCCCGAATTGGGGGTGAGTTGGGGGATGCCCCTGAGGCTCGGCGGGCTTTGGCTGCGTCTCGCCTTGAAATGGGATTTAATTATTTATTTCGATTTGATTACGCGCAATGATGCGTAGAATTAACATAAAATTTCATTATGCAATATTAATAGACCGCTGACAGACGACAGGCAGACCAACTGACTGACAGGGGTTGGTGGGGAGGGAGTGCTTCTGATGGCAAAGTGCCTGGCAATTTGTGTAATTTGACAAGTTCCACCTTGTCTGAATCCGGATTATACCGCCTGCCAAACAGGGCTCTGCCTCAAACCTCCTTCTCTTCCCCCAACCGATTCCCCGTTGCCTGTTGTTGATTTCTGACAGTTTGTTGGCTATGTGCAATGTTTAATTAGACACTGTTTGGCTTCGCAGCCTGTTGATTGTGCGATGCTCGTCATGTCGCCGTACCTACCCATCTCATACGCTCAATTTACGCCGAACGCCACCTCAAACCCGCTTGCATTGCCACTCCTCGCCGCGCCACTGCAACTTTTCAGTTCGCATTCATTAAGTTTTATGAAACGACCAGCAATTTCCTCTCCTCTCACTCGATTCGTTCGATTCGGTTTGGCTTTTTTTGTGCAATTTATATAAAATAAAAATTACTTCCGACTGCGTATGCTGCCTGCTGCCTGTCGATGCATGAAATGCAACCAGCTTCCATAAAGGATGCAGTGGTGGCGACGCAGTATGGGAAAGGGGTTCGGTTCTCTGCCGCCAAAGGACAACACTTATTCGATTTGAAGGAAGGCAAACTTGTAATTAGAATTAACAAGCAATGAGATTGGGTTTCTCTCTGCGAACGAATTCATTTGTTGATATTTGATATCCAAAGTAGGACCTATATTTTGATTTAAATAAGGAATTCCAATATTTTGTAGTTTAAACTATAATTAAATTAATTAAATTTACAGAATGCAAATGTCCACAATTTAATTATACAGTCTCTCGAAAATCCTATACATTCAAGCTGTAATATAATTAAAAAACAAATTCAACTAATCGTTAATTGAATGTGTTGAGTTCATTTTAAAGTTACAAAGTTTAAAACCACGCAGAGTTTAGATGACACATAAATTGTTGCACTAGAAAAACACTTAATAAATCCCCCTTTTTCTGCAATCCACCCTTGACTCTATAGCTCGTGCAGGAGCTGCTGAAAAAACTTCAGGCCGTGAGCGATACGACCTATTATCTGCGCGATTTCATTCCGCTCAACCTGTTCATGCTGGATAATCGGCACGTGAAGCTATCGCTGCGGATGTATGTGCGCGAAATCTACGATTTCATAATTGATTTTTACAAAGCCCTCAATTGGAACGAGAATCGAGCGTAAGTAGCCCAGAGGCGGGAGCAGGCGGGGCACAGATTGCATCAGCTAAATGAAGTGCGAGCTGCTCTTTCACTTAACTTTTATGCTGACTGCCTGTGACTCCTCTCATAGATAACTCTCCCATGCACATACGATGCCTGATTTCTTTTCATTTTTTCCGCTTCTGCCACTTCAGCATATGCGAGGAGCTGGAGGAGATGTCGATGAAGGCCGGCGAGCGGCCGGAGGAGACGCCCGAGGTGGTGGCCCTGCAGAACTACATCAACGAGTGCCGGGAGATGCGCATATTCGCCATCAAGGATGAAATCAAGAACGTGTTGAAGCGCGTCGTCTTCCTGCTGACACACACCTACCTGTCCAGTGAGTGATGCAATTGGCTTGGTCAGGGGGAGCATGTCCTGCCTGTCGGTCCGTCGCCCGTCCTTTCCGCTGTTTGTGCAGCTGGTCAGGCGAGCTCTTTCTCCTTCGAATCTGGCCAAAACCCAGGCAAACACAGGGGGAAAAATAATGGGGTCCGAAATGAACAATTTATATATTTTTTTATGGAACTTAAAACGGGAAAGCATTATTTTGCTTCATATGTGTTTATAATTCCGATTTAGGTAGGATTAGGCTACTTTAAAATCAGGAATTAAATATTTGAAGAGTACTTTATATTCAAAATGTAAAGACCTTTTATTTCCAGGTTGAAAAAAAGCCTTTTGGCTAATAATATGGTTAATATTAAGCAGAGTATTCTCTATATTTAACTAAAAAATACATAGATCACGTTTGCATCCTGATAAAGTAATATATTTCAAATATTTGAGACACAAACTAATTTTTATATAACCTTGTAGGGTATTATAATTTTTGGTCAGCAGCTTGAAAAGTAGTGAGGAAGCCATTTCCGACCCTATAAATCATATATATTCTTGATAAGCATCAACAAAAGAGTTGATTTAGCCATGTCCTGTATACAACAAATTTACTCAATTTATTCAACATTTTTTAAGGGGTTTCATCGTCAAAACTGTAAAAAAAAATGATAAAAATTGTAATATAATCAAATTCTCCATTTAGTAAGCAGATTTTTAAAGCTAATCAAAACTAGCACAGAAAGTCCTTCCGAATTTAAATCAATGAATTTTTGGCTAAGTTATGAACTATTTGAATAATACATTTCTGACCGCAAGGGTATCGGCTTCCAGAAGTTAGCTTCTTTTCTCGTTTTTACGGAAAGTAGATCATAAAATTTATAAACAGTTTGCGATTAGGAATCAAATAAAATTAAAAGAGATTTTTATGATCTCTTCGGCTCTAGTAAAGTCTGATTATGATCACAATTTATGTTTAAATTTTAATCTCATCTTCAGACCTCTTATTTTTTTCTCTGTGCATTTAGTGTGTTTGCTTTCCACAATGTTTGGTTTGTGGGGGGAAAGGGAAAGAGAGGAAGAGATCGGGCGGCGGAAGGCAGGAAGTGCAGTCTCGCTTAACATAATTAACCTCAACTAACAAGCTGAGTCTACTAATTGGTTTTATAATTACTTGCGGTGAGACACCAAACATTGAGCTCCGCTGAAACCCCGAAAATGTAACTTAATGAGCTTAACAAATTCATGAATGTGTGAAAGTTGCTTTGACAACCGGCAAGTGCAGATGCTCCGCCATAGACAATAGCGAGTTATCGTCAAGTTTCGTCTGTGTGCGGGAGTGTGTATCTTTCGAATAGCTACAATGTGTGCTTCAGGCCCTCCGAATCCGTATCTATATCTGTAGCTGTAGCTGTATCTGTCTGCTTGCCTGTCCGTCCCTCGTGTGCGGCTTGTCACACCAAATACTCACGGATACAGCTTGTCAGGGACCAAAGATACTCCTACTCACACTTGTACTCGTCCTCGTACTCGAATAATTAATTAGTTTGTCCCGAAAAAAGGAAGAGCGACTCCCGCACAAGCCAATTAATTAAGAGTTAAGCGCAGTTAATTAGCAGTGCGTACAATCGAGAGTCATCTCGTCTAGTCATGTGGACCCCCCCACTCCCGTTCATCCGCAGGCGACGAGCTCCATCTCAACTCGCGCACATTCATCCTGCCCGGGGAACTGGAGGAGGTCCTGGACCTCAGCGCCGCCCGCCTCTCGGTGGTGCGTGATAATCTGGAGCTGGCCCTGCGGTAAGTGTGTGATGCAGATTAGACCCGGAACAACCGAAAACAGATCCCCAGAAGATACTAAGCCGACATCTCTCTGTCTTCTCCTCCGCCTTCCGTTTCGTGCAGCGAGCGTCGCATGGAGTTCGAGAAGCTGCTGGCCCAGGAGAAGCGAACGATGGACGGCTTTCGCATTCGGGAAATCCGGGATGTGCTCACGCTGGAGGAGCTCAAGGAGCGTGTGGATACGGTCGATTTGCTCTTCACCACCATCGAGGTAAGGAATTACCTCTAATTTGCTGCTATTTTAGCTTCAAGATTGAGACTTTAAGATACGCTTTTCCTCTAGAATCTCAGCCGCGAGGCGAAAGCCATTAATACGGAGGAGACCCTGCTCCAAATCGATGTCTCCGCCTTCCCACTGCTGGCCGAGATCATTGAGAAAATGGAGCCCATCGAGAAGCTGTGGAAGACGTCGTACGAATTCGAAAAGGATTATCTCATTTGGTAAGCAGACCAGGGGGGCCATCGCTTAAGACCCTTGCAATTATACTTTTGCCAGCCTGAGGAGAGGGGGGTTGGGAGGTCAGCAGAGTGTGACACTTCCTGGGGGGGCGGTAAAGGAATATTCCAAATTGAAATGGCCCCGGTCCGACAGTCGTTTCCATTGGCATTGCTGCACGCAAATCCCAATACCAATCGTAGTGGCCCCTCACTTAATTCCCAGCCCCAGTGCGAATTCCAGCAGAAAATTCAGTTGAGTGGTCCGCTTATGATGAGGCCACTCCTGCTGCTCCTCCTGGCCAACTTTCTTTTTTCGTGTATTTCTATTTACATCTCTCTTCTGGTGCTTTCAGGATGTTCGAGCGCTTCGAATGCCTTAATGCGGATGGCGTGCGGGAGCAAGTGGAGAATATGCACAAGGTAAGTAGTTGCAAAGTCGGAAGTTGTCATTCCAGCACAGGCCCGGGCACAACCACCGGAGGAGCAGCAGCAGCTCCCCTTGCTGGCGGAAATAAAAACGAGCAACGACCGACAAAGTTTGAGCTGTTGTCGGATTTCTCCTGCTCAACGGCCCATGCATGGCTCCTCTTCCAGTGTTCCTCCTCCTCCTCGATCTCTGTTCGGTTCGGTGTCTGTCTGTAAGCCAATGTAGCAACTAAAATGCAACTAAAAACCTCAAGCCACCTAGAGCGGCAATAGTAGTAGCCACCAGTCCTGGTAGTAGTCAGCAAGGGACAACCAACAACTGACTGGCTGTAAAAAGAAAGTTCCACTTGGCAGCCGAAAAGTATGCATGGAAAAAATGCCCAACATATTTGGCAATGGAGGAGAAGAGACAGACCCCTCTGGGGTCAGCTGGGAAGCCGTTCGGAGCCACGCAAAAAAAGTACACCAAAAATAGTAAAAAAAGGCAGCACAAAGGCGCAAAGGGAAAGTCAGTTGAATTGAATTTTTCGGCACAGCTGAAGCGGCAAAGTGGGGACACAACAGTTTCCCAAAAAAGTGCAGGAAAATCCTATAACGAAGTTGGGAATACCCTCTAGAAGTGGAATTGGTTTAGAGTGTAGAAATTTTCTAAAGTTTTTTTATACTTTTAAGTTTAAGACTAGGTTGGGAAATTATTTTCACATTTTTCAGAGGTACTTCCATGGTAAACGATTTTGTAATAAATTTTGTAACCAAGGGGAGGATATCAATAATTTATGGTTTTTATACTTACATTTTGTTACAGAATTTACGAAAATATACCTTGTAATATTTCTTATTTTTAGAATTTTAGGGCAAGCAAAATATTATCTAAAATATGTTAACTTTAAAAACTTAGAAACAACCATAAGAACCTCGTTAAAGTATACTCTTCTGTAAGGACTATTGGACACTTGACACATAAAAGAGAATCCCATTGCAATTTTTTCTATACTCCTTTTGGAGAAAGGTATACAACCGAAGGACACCTAATTAATTGCATTGCAGCAACATTACCTAGAGACTCAGTGGTTCCACAGTTGACTTTATCCTTGAATTCCCTACCTTCCCTCACAGATAATGTACAAGCTGTCCCGGCAACTGGCCTACAATCCGGTGGCCAAGCGAGCCGCCGAGCAGATGCGCATGAAGATCGAAAAGTTCCGCGTGTATCTGCCCGTGCTGGACTCGATCTGCAGGCACGGCTTGGAGAGACGGCACTGGGACCAGATATCCAAGATACTGGGACGCAAGGTCAACCCGAAGCTGTTTCCCACCCTCAAGGACATGATCGATGTGGATATTATGAGCATTTTGCCGCAACTGGAGGAGATTGCGAATGCCGCTGGCAAGGAGTACGATCTGAACAATGGACTGAGGATCATGCAGGCGGACTGGAAGGACGTGATGTTCGAGGTGCTGCAGTATCGCGACTCGGACACGCACATCCTGGCCAGCCTGGATGATATTCAGACGCTGCTGGATGACCACATAATGCGAACGCAGGCTATGAAGCGCTCGCCCTTTATCGTGGCTCTCGGCTCCAAGGCTGACGACTGGGAGGCTCGTCTGCTGCTCATCCAGAACATCATAGACGCCTGGACACAGGTGCAGATCACCTGGATGTACCTGGAGCCGATCTTCAGCAGTGAGGACATTATGCGACAGATGCCGCTTGAGGGACGCAACTTCAAGGCGGTGGATAAGTTGTGGCGCAAGATCATGAAGTATACGCTGAAGGATCAGCATGTGATGGCGGCCACCGAGTATCCCGATATGCTGGAGATCTTTACCAAGGCCATCGAGGATCTGGAGACGGTGCAGAAGGGTCTCAACACATATCTGGAGCAAAAGCGTTTGTTCTTCGCCCGCTTCTTCTTTTTGTCCAACGACGAACTGCTGGAAATCCTGTCGGAAACCAAGGACCCGATGAGAGTGCAGCCCCATTTGAGGAAGTGCTTTGAAGGGGTGAGTTTCTTCCTTGATCTAAAGGCATATTGAGTTTGCACTATAATTATCAATCCCTTACAGATTGGCACTTTGAACTTTGACGACAACATGGAGATCACCGAGATGATTAGCGACGAGGAGGAGCGCGTGGCTCTGGTGCGCAAAATCAATCCCCAGCTGGCCAATGTGAGCAAATCATCGCCTTTGATTCCTTTTCCTGCCCACCACTTCTTGTAATTAATCACCTGTTCGTGCTTCGCAGGGCCTGGTGGAGATCTGGCTCAAAGAGGTTGAGATGGTGATGCTGGACAGCGTTAAGGAACAGATGCACGAGGCCTGGGAGGACTATGCCGTAGTGGAGCGCATTACCTGGGTGGTCAGCTGGCCCGGGCAGGTGGTGCAGGGCATTTCCTGCATGGCCTGGACCTACGAGGTGAGCCTGGTCCGCCATAAAACCACGATAACCGCAAGGGCGTCGTCGTCATCGTCTCTTGGACAACAAATGTCCATCAGTTGGCTGTCAGGGGTGCAGCGAAAGCACTCTGTGTTGTGCCTCTGACAGTGAGATTAGCTGGAGTTCAGCGCCTTCTTTTCCTGCGGCGTTCCGGCGCCCCACCACTCCGTCGTTCCTTTGTGAACATTTCCCTTTTGGGCTTTGACTTTGTGAGAACTTCACTCGCTGCTGCTGCCGCAGCGAAATTGAAAATCATATTTCGCTCTTTATTTGCGTTCGCTCCGCTGCAGTTTCTCAGACACTTTATGCCTTATGCCCTTTTCTTGACTTTTTTCCCGGCCAGGTGGAGGAGGCCATCGAGACGAAGGAGCTGCCGGCTTATTTGGAGAAGTCCAATCTGCAGATTGCCGACCTGGTGCAATTGGTGCGCACGGATCTGCAGACGGGCGTTAGGATTGCCGTCGAGGCGCTGATTGTCCTGGATGTGCATGGTGAGGGGAGGGGAAAGCAAAGGGAAAAATAAGTACAATCTTTAGCATTTTTATTTCAAATTTAAACCGCAAACCAAGGCTTTATGATTTAAGGAATTAGTAAAGCTAAAGAAAAAGTCATATAAAATTAATTAACTGATTTGTTCTTAAAGTGATTTCTTAATAATATTTCGTTTATAATAAACTCTTCTAGATCGCGATGTGGTGAAATATCTGACAGACATGAATGTGTCCAATATCCAGGACTTTGATTGGATTTCCCAGCTGCGCTACTACTGGAAGGTGAACGAGAGTAAGTGTACCTTACACAGGTATATTTCATCATATTTACACGAATATTTCTCCCTGCCAGAAAACGAGGATTGGGTGTGCGTTAGCATGGTGGTCACAGATGTTGAGTATGGCATGGAATACCTGGGCAACCTGCCCCGGCTGGTGGTCACTCCCCTCACCGATCGCTGCTACCGGTGCGTACACTACTCCCCACTATTGCTCCATATATCTTGCAGAAATCCCACGTCCTCACATGCTTCCCTATATGAATACCGAAAATATTAATTGACAAACCGTTGCCAGCGAGTCGGCCCTCCGCTCTGCCGCCTCTGTGCTGCATCTAAAAGTCAGAGGAGGAGAGCCTGGCCCTGGCCACGTTTATTGGGAAAATATTTATTTTATTTCGCTGCATTTTAAATTTATTTTCATTTTTCAAACAAAATACGGCAAAAGAGGGCTGAAAGCCTTTTTGATGTTTAAGCTGCCTACGACAAACACACAATAACAACGGCAGGACTAAAGGAATAAGGACACACTAACACAAACACAGCACAGCTCACACACACACACTAACTGGTAGCAGGCTGGCAGGCCGTCGTTGGCAAGCCGGCAGAAAGGACATTTTAATGGGGTTTCCGATAAAACTTTTATATTAAACAAATAAATCAATGTTGGACAGTTTTTCACACACACACGCGGCACACTAACACTGACACTCATGCATGGATAGTTAAAAAAAGGAAAGCAAAAAATGAAACCGAGTGTATATAGATATTTGTATGGTTATGCCCCGGAAAAGCTAAAAAATATATGCACAAGCAAACCGAAGTGGGGACACTGCCAATATGATAAAAATATGAACTTGCAAAACAAGCAGCTAAAAATAAGCAATTTATGAATGGAAAGTGTATAAAGGATTTGCTCGAATTGTGTAGTTCTCTTTGGAGGGAAATATAACATTACCGCGAAAATATTAACTCATTATAATATTCTTTTATAGTTTAGTTCAGCTTTTCCTTGAAGGTTCGAGATTAGATTTTAAGTTGAAAAGATATTATCAAGCTTATTACAACTCTCCACGTTAAAAAACTTTCTATATTCCATAAAGACTTATCTTAAAATCCAGTAATAGCAATAATATTATAGTATTTATAGGGAAAGAGGTCATATAACATAGCAAATAATTATATTTTTAGCACAACTAAGCCATTTCAAGAAACACAAAACCTACCTACTCCAAACCATAGCCACAAATCCCCCTTAAAATGCTAAGAGCTTCCACATTTTATGGACAGCAAAAAAACAGATACCCATAAATGACAATTTTTTAACTGAGCTGCTGCCGCCGTGAGAAATGTGAAAAAATGCAAAATAGATATTAAACGCGTGCCCACTCCCATGCCCCTGCACCATCCATCAACTCTTTGTTGGCTCTCCATACTCCATCCTATAAATTCTCATATTTTTTCCTTTCCTAATTCCCGATCCGTCCAGCACTTTGATGGGCGCCCTGAAGCTGTGCCTGGGCGGAGCACCCGAAGGACCCGCCGGCACGGGAAAGACAGAGACTTGCAAGGATCTGGCCAAGGCGGTGGCCAAGAAGTGTGTCGTCTTCAACTGCTCGGACGGGTTAGACTACAAGGCGCTGGGCAAGTTCTTCAAGGTGAGTTCCCCAATTAGAGGGAGATACATATCGGTTCGAGATTCTATTCCACATCGGAGGAGCGTAGTCGTCGCGCTGTCTACGATTTGCTGCCCGACCGGCTTTCTAATTGATGGCCCCGAAAGCGGCGGCGAGTGGGGCACATTAATCTAGCAAAGAACTCGTCTTGATGCGGCGGCACACGCAACAATCGTGACTTTCAATAGCGTGGAAGAGCATGGTTAAATGGTTAATTTGCCGCATGTCAGACACACTGGAGCCCTTCTCCAAGCCCACACTTCTGGTCTATTTTCCTGCTCAGGCCCATTTTCGGACCCATTCTCTCCGATATATGTTTATTGAAATTTATGCAGCTCTCGGAATAATCGCATTCGGCCCTGGCCTGGTCATTCTGTTGACTAATTAGTCAGTTTGCGAAAGTAATGGCCCAGCGACGGACCGACTTTCGTGCTTTCCCGCTCAAGTTTATGCAAATTTTTATTTGCAGGTCGTTAACCGAGAGGAGCCTCTTCTCCTCCTGCACTCCTCCTCTCCCCCGCACACACGCACATCTTAAGTGGGTGCTGAAATCTTGTAGTAAAATTTATGCTGCTATAGGCTCTAATCGCTTAATACGCTCACACGGCTAATTGCATAATAGTTCCTAAGCCCCTAAAACAGAGAGGGAGATAGATAGGGAGAAGCGGCCATAAACACGGCCAGGCAGGGATTGCGGTGAGGTGAGCCGGGGAGACGTCGTCGACTACGTCGATGGAGATCAACTGGAGGTTCATTTGCATGGGATTTGTATTAATAAGACAACTCGAACTACTCCTAACCCAAACCCCGACCGTGGGGGGGCAACTTTAGTTTAGTTAGGAGAGCCCATAAATTGCCATCGCCCGTGCGCTCCTCTGTGGTGCTCAATTTAAATTAATGAATTTATGCGATTGGGATCCACTTGAGCCCCGAACATTTGTCTATTCTTTTTATTGCTTAATTTGGTTCTCGGCATCGCGTTTGAGTTCGGGTTTTAGAAAGTCGTTCTGCGCTTTGTCACCAACTGGATTGGCATTTGTTCTAATAATCTCTAGGAAGTCGTAAATCTCTGGCACACGATGCCTCCAGCCTCCACCGGTTCTCGGTGCGGTTTGATTTCTATGTTTTTTGGTTGCCAAGCTCCAGCCCCGTGGCGATGCGAGGGCGAGGCAGAATGTCTGGGAAACAATGTTGCGACAATAAAATAATTTGCAATTGACAAAGTATGCGGAATATGCCAGAGCAAAAATTTCACAGCGAGAAGCGAGAGAAGTAATCGTAAATAAATTAAATTCAAATAAAATGGCCACAACAATGGTTGTCGCCTCGAACAAAAGGAGCATGCAAAGGATGGCAAAAAGTTATCGCAGGAGCAGGAGCAGCAAAAGTCCAGGATGGCTTCAATGCAAGCTTAGTTGCGGTGATGGAAAGCATTTTTTTTATGTGTTTAGGATTAGGAAATGGATTTTAGAACATAAAATTTAAATTTAATGAAAAACTCAGGTAAAACCAAAGCCCAATCAAAGCTACTTTTCTAAGATTTTAAATATAATAAATCCCCCTAAAATAGCTAGAATTTCTTTAAAATCAATATGCCATCACCCATGACAAGGACACTGTTAGGTACCACCTGCATAGATCCTTCCCATTACTGGCGGTGCCAATGGCAATGGCAAACCACTCTCTCTCAATGGAGTTCAAAGTGTGCAAAGACACACACAGCATCCTCTATTTTTTGCCGCGCCCCCATCCACCTGCGATGCGCTGGCCAAACAAGTTCCTAACACAACAGTTCCGCTATCCGGACACTGCCAGAACAACTAGGAATCGCCCCCAACACCTGCACCTGCATCTACACCTGCACAGAGGCGCTAATTGTACAATGGCCAGGCCAAGCGGAGGAGCAACAGCAACAACTATCGCATCGGTGTTGGGACAACAGTGACTACAAAAAGCGTGCGAACGCGCAACAGAATGTGTTGTGCCCTTTGTGTGGGCAGAAGCAAAAGAAGTCCTTGCGGCAGGACTCCGGACAACAGGCCACTTGGCGTACAGAGAGCCACCTCTGAGGTGGTCAAGTGGAGGCTGCTGGAGCAACAGCTGTCCAGAGGTTCCCCTTTTCGATAGGTTGATGTGCTTATTTTAGGCAACAAAGGTACTTTGGGACAGCACTTAGAAGTTATGTTTACCAAACCTTTAACTTAAATGGTATTCTTTAATATTATTTTAAACCTCTTGCTTTTCTTTTTTAATATTTATTGTTAAATGGTACTTCCACTGAGAATGTTTATTTTTTAAGGAAACAACCTTTTAATCGAATTTCTTTTCTTTCTGTCAAAGAATTTAACAGATTTTGTTTTAGTTTTGGTTCCTTGTTTTTGCTTCCAATAAATTTCGATAGTCTGGCTCATGGTAATTACTTATTTTCACTGTACTTTTAGATATCTATGAACTTTATAATATAAATATTTTGTAGTGCAGATGAGCAGTAGGATTGATGCAAGAACTCTTATAAGTTACCATTAGTTCTCCTTGAACTTATTCAATCCTTTAAATATTTTTTGGTCACTTATTTTTTCCCTATTTTTCTCTTTAAATGAGTTTTAGTTTTACCCTATGACTTATACTGTACAAACCCCCAAAAAATACATAACTTCCTTTTTCAAAGTCCCCGTTTTGCGATGCAGCAGTTCGGAAGAAAGAATTTCCCTAATTAGGCGAAACCCAAACCTTTTCTTCGGCTAACTGTGGAAGTATCTATGTTGGCCAGAGGGCAGCAGCTCACAGGGACATATCACTGATAGAGTCCGCCTCCCACTCCAGCATCGATCCTGGGCATATGGCACTTGCAGTCAGGTCAGCTTGCCGCTTTGGCGTTCTATTTGTGCTGCTCCAAGGGATGGGAGAGTGTGGGCCGGAGCTGGTTTCCAGCTGGGATAAAACAGCATATTTATTGCAACATGCAAAAGGAAGCATATCAAAGGGTCGTCGGTCCGTCCGTCCGTCCGACCGTCCCGCCCCCATATCGACCCCGGGATCTGCAGTTCGAGGTCCCGGAACACTGAAAACAGAAACCGACGAGAAGCGATGAGAAAGAGAAAATAATGTTTATGCTGCTGTTTGCTTTTTCCACTTTTCCCCCATCGAACCGTAGTGGGTGTGTGTGTGTGTTTCCCTTGCACTCTTGTCCAGGAATTTCTGTTTCTATTTGTGTGTGTGTGAGTGTGTGTGCTTTATTTTTTCAGCATCCAGTCCTGTTCAGGATTGTGTTCTATGCTGTGCTGTTTTGACTGCTGCCTCCACTACTCCATCTCCGTCTTCCTCTCCTTCGCAGGGCTTGGCACAATCGGGCGCCTGGGCCTGCTTCGACGAGTTCAATCGCATCGAGCTGGAGGTGCTGTCCGTGGTGGCGCAACAGATCCTGACCATCCAGCGGGCCATCGGACGCAAGGTTGTGAAATTCTTTTTCGAGGATACAATGCTCAAACTGGATCCGACTTGTACCATATTCATAACCATGAATCCCGGGTGAGTGCTATGCTAGAGAGGGGAATCGGGGTGCAGGGAGCTGGAAACAGCAGCTGCGGTTTCACGCATCGCATTTTTTGCTCACTTCGTGAGCACTGTGTGTTCTGGGTCCGGGTCCGGGCATTTGAAAATGCATTTAGTTACTTTGTAAGCCCGTATACGGCCTACCATGCGGCAGGAGGCGGTGAGATACGGCGGAGAGGCCATTAGCCAGCCTCCGGAGGTAGGTGGACGCAGTGCGTTCCCCGATATTGGTAGTTATTGCGTTATTGGAGATTTTTCCCATCGGGATATTTATTGCTTTGGCATGCATATGGAACAGCTGCGACAAACATGCATATTAGCCCAGGCTGCCTCCTGGAACTCCACGCCTCCTTTTCCTCCACCTCCGAATGCCGCCGTTCAGCGAAGGTCTTAATTTCGATTGGATGTCGCTTTTGCTTTGCTTTCGCTTTGCCATCGCCAGGAGGCAGACACATCCTGCTAGATGGCTTTTTTTGGACGGCTTTTTCTGCTACTGCCGGGCTGCCGGCTGCCTACTGCCTGCTGCCTGCCAATTTGTCACGCAACCAGACGTTCTTAAGAGCAGTCACTCATATTGGTTATTGGCAGCCAGAGCCAGCAGAGGGAGTGGATGCCTAGCCTGTGTTTAGTATTTATGCCATTAGCACTTGCACTTTGATGAATTTGATTGCCCAACGGGCTCTAATCCCGCCTGAATACCCTTTGGCTTTTATTTTCCATTCTTTTCCAACACCAACAACAGCTATGCAGGACGAACGGAGCTGCCCGACAATCTGAAGGTTCTGTTCCGCACAGTGGCCATGATGGTGCCGGACTATGCCATGATTGGGGAGATCACTTTGTACTCCAATGGCTTCGACATGGCCAGGAATCTCTCGCAGAAGATCGTTCAGGCCTACAAGCTCTGCTCAGAGCAGTTGTCATCGCAATCTCACTACGATTATGGTAAGTTCTTTAATTTATTCCAACAGTTTAAGTTACTGTGTAGGTAATTGGAAGTAATGGCTCATCATTAAATGAAACTTCCCTCTGAATTGCAGCATAAAAAAGCCCCTGGACAAACCCCATATTAGACAATGACCTGCTCCTAAGGTTCTAAGGTTAGGGTAACCTCCACCTGGCTAATAAGGCGCAAAAGTAGTCAACAACACGTGTATTCCTTTTCCCATCTGTCTGCAGCAGCACAACTTTGGCCGGAGCAGCAGCAACTTTCCGGATGTCTCATGTCCTTCTGCGTGTACTCCTTCGCCGTCGTCTCCATCTTTCTGCTTGTTTCAAGGCAAAGATATTGCTCCTTTTTACGACGTAACATGTCATATGACATTACAACATGTCTGTGTTTGCCACTCCGTCCGGGCTTTCTTTTTCTATGGCCAAAGGGAGATCCTTCCAGGTCCTGGCTCCCTGCTCCTGGCACTGTGCGTGTGCATCTTTGTCCAGCCGCTGGCTGCAATTGCAGGCAGAGGCAGCTGTGTGTGCAAGTTTATGTGCAAAGTACATTTGATCAGTATCTTATTTTGAGTTTAAATTGAAAAACTTTCTTGCAAGTTTGCTGCTGCGCTTTTGTGTTGCGTGTGTGAGAGACAAATGGCACATGGACACAGACATACATACATACACGTGTGTTGTTTTGTGTGTTGGTGTGTGCATTTGCCGCTCTGCCAAGTAATAATAAAAACTATTTGTACATTTAGTCCAAACTCCTACGCCGCGACTCCTGTCCAGCTGTTTTTGCAACGTTGCGAAAAGTTTAGCATTTCCCTGACGCTATAATGAAGCCCGGGATAGGGTCTGGGGTCTCGGGTCTCGGGGGAATGCCACGAAGTTGTAACTCCCTCCCAGGTAGGGGAACGCGGGCTCCTCCTGGCCAGGTTCTGCGACGCCATCCAGCAATGGCATCGCCCATCGCATCGCCAAATACCTAAACCGGCCGACTTCAGGTTGAGTTATGCGCTCGCATAACTGCCCAGCTAATGCCCTCAGTCTCCGACGGTTTTCTGAGTTACAACAACACAGTGAAGCTCTTGAATGTGTTTTTAGAACGCTAAAATTTTAAAATAAAAACATTTTTCTTTGAATTTTTTAATGTTTTAAGCAATAAATAGAAAAGGGTTTTAAGGAGAGCCACATGTTATTGCCAGATCAAGCTTCAACAATGTTGCTCTCTGAGATATATATACATTATATATTATATTATACGAAATATAAACTATTGTACATCATTTTAAATTATAAGTACCTTTTACCGACTTATGACTGTGATTTTATTTGCCAGGAATGCGCGCCGTGAAGTCCGTGCTGTTGGCATCCGCCTCGCTGCGTCGTTTATACGTTGACCTGCCGGAGCCGGAGATTGTCCTGCGTGCCATCGTCGATGTCAATTTGCCAAAATTCCTCGAGCAGGACATCTCCCTCTTCATTGGCATCTACATGGATCTATTCCCCGGCGTGGAGCTGCCTATGGTGAGCAGTAGTATTTAGTCATCAATTTGAATCAATTATCATTCTTCAGGCGAAATGACCTGTAAGCGCCGCCAATTAATACGATAATGGGTTAATGATTAATTAACACAAACTGTAGGGACATACATAGGGCGAAATGGGGATACTCTATAGAAGAAAAGGAAAGATTTTCTTCTTGGAGACTGAATATACTTTGAATTTTAAGCTTTTAATATTGCTAATTGTTTCTACCAGCTTAATTTTCCACTTGAAAAATAAACTTCATATACATTCTACCTGTTATTATAAAGAATATTTCCTTTGGCATTTAAAATTCTCACTCCTTCCATTTATTAACTGCCATCGATGGCGACATTTCAGCCGAATTTTATCCTTTCTGCCCCAATTTTTCAATATTTCATATATACATTTTTATTTACGCTTGTTTACCACCTCGCTCCCTTCCACCCGCCGGACAGCCACAACGCGGCGACATACTCAAGTGGCTGCACATCAACCTGGAGGAGAAAAATCTGCAGGCGACGCCATGGTATTTGGAGAAAATTCTCCAGATATACGAGATGCTGCTGGTGCGACACGGCCTCATGATAGTCGGTGGCTCGATGGGCGGCAAGACCACCGCCTACCAGGTGAGTATATGTGAATTTCCGGAATCCCGACATGCACACACACTCGCTCTCCGCGCTTATTAATTTCGCCGGCCAGCCAATTAAATGGTCTGGAATTAATCAGTTAACAAACGACTCACTTGGCACAGAAAATTATTAAAATCTGAACGAATATGGGAGGTTTTAATGGGAAGTTTTACTTTAATTATTGAAATACCTGTTCAAGTTTAACAGCAACATACATTTCTCTCCAATTAAATCTTTAAAATCACTAAATAATTTGCATTTCCCTTCTTTTTGTGCAGGTCCTGGCCCAGACCTTGCGCAATGTAGCCAACGACGAGGAGGCCACGCTCAAGGAGTACCCCGTCACGTTCCGCATCATCAATCCGAAGGCCATAACCATGGGCCAGTTGTACGGACGCTTCGATCCTGTCTCCCACGAGTGGTACGACGGCGTCCTGGCCAAGACATTCCGCGAGCAGGTGCAGGGTCCGCGATGGGAGCGAGCCTGGGTGATGTTCGACGGACCCGTAGACGCAGTGTGGATCGAGAATCTGAACACCGTGCTGGATGACAACAAGAAGCTGTGCCTGATGTCCGGCGAAATCATGCAGATGACCAAGCTGATGAACATGATGTTCGAGCCGGCGGATCTGGAGCAAGCCTCGCCAGCTACCGTGTCGCGTTGCGGAATGATCTACATGGAGCCAGCGCAGCTGGGCTGGCGGGCCTTCCACAAGAGCTTCACCAATGTGCTGGTGAACAAGGTGGGGCTGAACGAGATTTATATGACGTTGTTCGAGGACATGACCGAGTGGCTGGTGCCGGCGGCCCTCGAGTTCCTGCCGCAGTGCAAACAGATGCTGGAGCTGTCGCCGATCTACCAGTACCAGACCTTCTCACGCTTCTTCCTGCACTTCCTCGAGAAGCACAAGCAGTTCAACCAGGTCTGGTTTCAGCAGATGTTCCTCTTCTGCTTCGCCTGGGCCTACTGCTCGGCGCTGACGGGTCAGGGCCAGCGCACCTTCGACAACTTGCTGCGCAAGGTTATCTATGGATCCAACGATAACTTCCCGAAACCCAAGTACTTCTCGCTCAATCGCGGCCAGATGTTCCCCGAGAAGATGCTCTTCATGGACTATCGATTCGACGAGGCCGAGAACTGGTGGTCGTGGCAGAAGGGCGATGAGAGCTCGGGCCCGCCGACCAACTTCCCGGAGAGTGCACAGATCAGTGAACTGATTGTGCCCACTAAGGAGACGGGTTACATTTCGTACTGGCAGGAGTTCTGCATCGCCAAGTCCTTCCCCATGCTGGTGATCGGACCTACGGGTACTGGCAAGAGCGCCATCATTACCAGCAACATACTAGCCATGCCCAAGTTCGCAAACCTAGTGAATGTTATCAACTTCTCGGCCCGAACCTCCGCCCAGATGGTCCAGGACACGATCATGAGCAAGCTGGACAGGCGGCGCAAGGGAGTGTTTGGTCCAGCGCTGGGCAAGAAGGTGGGTCTTTGATCGGAGATTTTTTAATATAATAATATATTTTATATACTTTCGCAGTGCACTGTGTTCTGCGATGATGTGGCCATGCCTTCGAAGGATACCTATGGCTCCCAGGCACCGCTGGAGCTGCTGCGAACCTGGCTGGATCATGGCTATTGGTCGGATCTGATAGACACCACCAAAATTGAGCTGGTGGACATGGTATGTGTGTGTGCCAGTTGACAACTTATTCCGTCCATAAACTGGCCATTAGAGTTATCTGTGAAGTTTTCATATATCGCTTCATGTTTTCCTCCTCTTTTCCCCTGAACCTGAATCGTTGGCCAGACACTGATGTGCGCCATGGGCACTTTGGGCGGCAGTAACTTCATTTTTCCGCGTCTCTATCGCCACATGTTCGTGGTGGCCGTCGATTCCTTTGAGGACTCGACCATCGTACGAATATTCACAACGATTGGTGATTGGCACTTCGCCAAGGGTTATCCGGAAAAGGTGGCGCTGCTATCCCGCGTACGTATCTCATTCTCTTTAAGCCCCAAAACAACAACTGCAAACAGCACACTGAGAGAGAAAGGCAGAAGCATCCATCAGTTTCATTTTAAAAACTGGTATTTTTATAAAATATATAATAAATAAACAAACTAAAACATATTCGCAAACAGCCATTTAACAAATGTTAACATATTATGTTAAATACATTTGCGAAACTCTGATAAGCTCATAAATATTCAAATTAAACATTAAACTAGTATTAAAACCGTATAATGTGTGAGCTTGATGAATGTTTTGTTGCTGCATTTTGCTCTATGTACAAAGAGAGAGAGAGAGAGCGAGTCTGGAGGATGATTGTCTGGTCAGTGGAGTCAATAGTCCTTCCATGTGCCATGTGTGTGCTTGGCTCGCATCCAAGCATTGGGCGCATAATAAAATTAAAATGGCGTATTTTATAGCTTCATTTCCCCAAAACTTCTCTCTCTTTCTCTCTCTCCGTTGGCTGTTTTCCGCTTTTACTGTCCTCGAATTAAGGTCCACGAATGTCATCCTGGTTCTCCCATTCGCAGGGCTTAGCGGAGGCCATGGTCAGCGTGTACCGCGAGGCGATTCGCACCTTCCTGCCCACGCCTGCCAAGTCGCACTACTCGTTCTCCCTGCGCGATATTACGCGCGTCTTCCAGGGCATCGTGATGGTGCCTGCCAAGAGGATGCCCGACCCCGAGAAGCTGGGTCGGCTGTGGGCCCACGAAACCTATCGTGTTTTTTACGACCGGTGAGTAGGACAGTCCTCTTCCCTCCTACTATGAACTTTAACAAGAACTTTATTTTTTATTTTAGTTTGGTGGATGATAAGGATCGTGATCGCCTGCTTATAATGGCCGTGGAGGCCTGCAAGAGCAATCTGCGCTTCCCCCTGGAGCAGGCCTTTGCCGAGCGCATTGAGCCGGGCGAGAAGCTAACGGACAACGATCTCCGCAATCTGTTTTATGGCAACTACATGGAGCCGGATGCCGAGCCCAAGTTCTATGACGAGGGCGATACCTATGAGAAGCTGGAGAAGCTGATGAAGTACTATCTGAGGGAGTACAACTCCTTTTCGAGCACTCCCATGGATTTGGTGATGTTCCGCTTTGCCATTGAGCATGTTAGCAGGTGAGAAATCGATTTTTGAATCCACTTAAATAACCAAATTGATGTATACCCCTTTGCCCATAGAGTTTCCCGTGTCCTGCAGATGCCGCGTGGCAACATACTCATGGTGGGCATGGGCGGTTCAGGACGCCGCAGCTCCTGTCGCCTGGCGGCCTATATAGCCGACTGTCGCCTGATGACCGTGCAGGTGTCGAAGAGCTACACCATAATGGACTGGCGAGACGATCTGAAGAAGATATTAATGTCGGCCAGCTTCAACCTGAACCACACAGTCTTTCTCTTCTCGGACGCACAGGTGAGTGTCTTAACTGGAGACCAATTCTCGTTAAGAGATAGCGCATCAAATGGTCGTATGCTAATCCATCAGAATGGCTTTTTAATAAGTCCGTAAATCGAGAGCTCAGACTAGGCCCGCGTTGGGGAACAACAAACCCATAAAGTCTTGACTTCTCCTCTAATCTGGGTATGTAAATTGGTAAATTAAATTGAAATTAATTTGGACTAGTCTTGGAAATAAAACAGAGCTTACACAGCCAGACACGCGCAGCGGAGGGCGAGAATATATAAACGAAATTTTGTCGCAGGGACAATTAAATTTGACTCGAAATTCGGTTTTCAATACGGAAGCTCACTCATTGTTTTGCCAAAATTTGCATTTATAATTAGGTTAATTGTTCAACTAACTTGATTATTGCTCAGTAATTTGCATAGGCAGCTCGAATTATGGCAAATGAAGTGGGCTTCAGAAAATTGCCATCAAAACAGCCGAGGGAAGCCGAGAGGCGTCGGTGTCTCTCTCTGTGTTGGGCTTAAATCCATATTAAATGTTAGTCAATAAATTAGCATGGCCAAATTCCGATTCCGATCGATATATATGGCAAACAATATGCAGGTGTGCTTACACATAATGCTCCGCATTCGCATAATGCGCCCTTTGTCCGCCATTTGACCATGACGCGTGACCGAAAACTAGAAATTCATTCAGAGCCATAAGAAGCCCACTTGGACTGGATTAAAACTGCTTTAATTCTGTCTGCTGATGAGTCCCGGGATCTGGGCCAGGCCATAATCAATCGAAAAACCCCTTCCTCTTGGCCAGAAGAAATTTTTCGATGCATTAGAATGTTTCGGGTTCCGTTGAAGAGGGGGGAGGTCCTTAAGCTTTGTGCCCCTCCAATCAATGGTTTATCCCCCCTTAGACTCTCTCTGCGTCTGTCTGTCTGTGCCAACAAAGCCCCATGCAGATATTAATTAACAATTACACCGAAATGGCCAGCAGGGAGCTGGCTACGGCTTAGAGCCATGTTACCTCTCCTGGCTCTTACCTGCATCGTCAGGGTCCAGAGACAGGGCCACTTAGGCGAATGCAAAATGCATGTCCCTGGGATCTGGTCAAGGGACTCTCTGAGGAAGGGGGGAATGAATAAAAATGCATTTGGCCAGCAGCATAGCTCAACTTCAGCTCCAACTTCCATTCCGACTTCCACTTCAGACTGCAGCTCGAACTGCATTCTCCGATTTGCACATTGCACAGTTGTGAATTCCCTGTCGTTCTCTCCCCTTTCCCTCTCAGGCAACGGATGAGGGCTACGTGGAGGATATCAATGGCATACTTAATACCGGTGATTTGCCCAATCTCTATCAGCTGGAGGACAAGGCGGCCATCATGGAGAATATGGCCAATGTGGCCAAGCAAGTGGTGAGTGTTTGTTTCAATTGAATTTAAGGTGGAGTTACTGAAGTACTTATACTATAAATTTTAAATCTAAAATATTCCTTAATGTATACTTTACCTCTTCGCAGGGCAAGGTACTGGACACACTCCCCAGCGAGGTCTACGCCTACTACATAGACCGCATCAGGGAGCAGCTGCACATTGCTCTGGCTTTTTCGCCCATCGGCGAATCCTTCAAGGAACGCATTCGCGTATATCCCTCGCTCATCAATTGCTGCACCATCGACTGGTACATGCCCTGGCCGGAGGAGGCCCTGTCCCGCGTAGGCACGTACTTCGTGAACTCCATGCGTCTCAACCGGCCGCATGGGGAGGAACACGAGGAACAGCAGCAGCAGGTTAAGGAGCCCGCAGAGCCCGGAGAGGAGGAGGTGGCGCGACGCGACACGGTTGATGAGGACAGGGAACTGACGCAACTGGAGTCGGACCTGGTTTTCTGCGTCATGTACTTCCACCAGTCCGTTGTGGATGCCAGCGAGAAATGTTACTTGGAGTTGAATAGGAGGAACTATGTAACGCCCTCGGCCTATTTGGAGCTGCTCAAGGCGTTCCGCACCTTCTACAGTCGTAAGCTGGACGAGATCACGCGACTGAGGGATCGCTATACAACCGGTCTGGAGAAACTGGACTTTGCCGCCGGTCAGGTGGGCGAGATGCAGACGAACCTGTACGATTTGCAGCCCAAACTAAAGGTGCTGTCCGAGGAAACAGATCGCATCATGGTGAACATCGAACGGGAGACGGCCGAGGCCGAAAAGAAGAAGGAGGTAGTGGGCGCCGATGAGGCGGCGGCCAATGAAGCCGCCGCTGCTGCCCAAGCCATCAAAGATGATTGCGAGACCGACCTGGCCGAGGCCATTCCGGCCATGGAGGCGGCCCTGGAGGCGTTGAACACCCTGAAGCCAGCGGATATTTTCATAGTCAAGTCCATGAAGAACCCGCCCTACGGTGTCAAGCTGACTATGGAGGCGGTGTGCGTGCTTAAGGGCCTCAAGCCGGATCGAAAGCCCGACCCGAGCGGGCATATGGTGGAGGATTACTGGGGACCCTCGATGCGCATGCTCAGCGACATGAAGTTCCTGGACTCGCTCAAGACCTTTGACAAGGACAACATTCCGCCGGCTATTATCAAGAAGATTCGAGAGAAGTTAGTGGTTTATCCAACGGTAATGATAACATTTTCCATTAAAATACTCTCTTTCCCTTCAAGGTACATTGCCGATCGTGACTTTGTCCCGGAGAAAATCAAGGCCGCTTCCATGGCCTGCGAGGGCATTTGCCGCTGGGTGCGAGCCATGGATGTCTACGACAAGGTGGCTCGCATTGTGATGCCCAAGAAGGCGGCACTGGCCGAGGCCGAGGGCGAACTGTCCCAGCAGATGGAGAAGCTGAATGCCAAGCGGGCGGAGCTGCAGGTGATCCTGGACAAGCTGCAGAAGCTCAACGATTTTTTTGCGGAAAAATCGCGCGAGAAGAAGCGACTCGAGGACGAAATCGACAACTGCGAGAAGAAGTTGAACAGGTGAGGAAATGGGATGGGTGACCATTGGGTGAATGGGCTCTAATCTAATTTCTGTACCATGTATTTTTTCGCAGAGCTGAAAAGCTGCTGGGCGGCCTGGGTGGTGAGAAGACGCGATGGTCGGAGGCAGCCAAGAATCTTCACGAATCCATTAGCAACATTGTGGGCGACGTCCTGCTAGCCGGCGGCTGCACCGCTTACCTGGGCTACTTCACCACTGAGGTGAGTCGAGGGGGGTCCTCGTCCTCTTACACATGTATGTCCGTGTCCGTGTCCTGCGATGACAGCTAATGGCCATGTCCTCAGTCCGGAAACTTTTCCATAAAGGTTTTTAATATGCACGAGCACGTGGCATTGATTTTCCTCGCCCTTCCTATCGCCGCCTCGCTGTGATTTTTTGCTGTACTCCTTTTGTTGTGGTCTCTTTTTCAATTTGTCCGCGCTTAGAGATGGCTGACAGGGCACTTTCTGCATTTCCTTTATGGCGAGCTTAACTCAAATTTAGTTAGCGCCAATGTTGACATGTTAACATTTACCGAATCGTGGCCTATAATCCCCGCCTAAAATGGCCCGCTCTGTTTGCAGTACCGCGCCAACATCCTGGACGACTGGAATGCCCTGTGCCTGCGCAAGCACATTCCCTGCAGCGAGACCTTCTCTCTGGCCACCACTTTGGGCAATCCGATGACGATCCGGGCGTGGTCACTGGCCGGTCTGCCGGCGGACAACTTCTCTGTGGAGAACGGCATCATTGTGACGAACTCCAGCCGGTATTCGTTGCTCATCGATCCGCAGGGTGAGTTAATATTTGGTTTTTTTATATATCTTAAAATTCTTTCTTAAAACCCTCCTTAGTTCAAGCCAACAAATGGATCAAGAACATGGAGAGGAACAACAACCTAAAAGTGATCAAACAGAGCGACGCCAACTATATGCAGGTGCTGGAGGTGGCCATTACCTTTGGCCAGCCAGTGCTCATAGAGAACGTGGGTAAGTCTTAGTTAGCTTTAAGTATAAGCCTATCCCAGACTGCACCTAATCCCCCACATATGTGTCTTCCAGGTGAGAAACTCGATTCGAATTTGACGCCCATTCTGGAGAAGAACGTCATCAAGCACAAGGGCGGACTGTTCATCAAAAGTGGCGACCAAATGATAGAATACAATCCCGAGTTTCGTCTCTACATAACGACCTGTCTCCGCAATCCGCGTTATCCGCCGGAAGTGATGGTTATGGTAAGTAGCACAGTGCGAGCTCCAATGCAGACCAGACCGGGCTCCAGTTGCTCCTGCAGTGTGGCAATGATGACGTTAGTTGTGTAATAAAACGACCAACTTAAATTGATATTTGGAGGAGGATGCGATGCAGCAACAGCGCAGCCGGCGCTGGAAATATGCAAATTTTCGTTGGCATTGACGATGATGTGGGGGACGAGGTGCGAGGGGCGGTGCGGATGGTGCTGATGTACGTGCGAGGTGGCTGTGCATAACTAGCATAGCAGCCAAAGCCCCGACATCGAGGACATCTATCCCAATCCCGCAGCCAGCGGCGGAGCTCCCTCTGCTGCTGCTGCACGGCGTGTTTATAAAATTTTTCCAGCTTTTCGCTCCTGCTCCTGCTGCCGTTTGCCATCGCTTTTTATGCTGCAACTGTTGTCAGCAGTTTTCCTTTAACCATCTCTATTTTAGCCATCCCCCTCCCCCGATCCATTTTTGTGGCACATTGTGTGTTTATTTTGAGTTTTCTTTCCATTCTACGTGCCACACTCGAAGCTAACACCACCATCACCACCACCATCATTGATCCTGTCGTCCTGCCTTCTCCTTTCTCTCTGTTTAGGTAACAGTATTAAATTTCATGATAACGGAACAGGGATTACGCGAACAATTGCTGGCGATTGTGGTGGCCCACGAGCGTCCCGATTTGCAAGAGAAGAAGGAACAATTGATTATTGAGTCCGCAAGGAATCGTGATGCATTGTACACCATCGAATCCAAGATATTAGAGGTAAGGCTCGTCTCTCTTTCTACCCCGTGCCTGTGGCATAATAAATGTTTTTATATTTCATCGCATACTCTTTGAGCGCTTCGCTAGTTTCCATTCCATTCCGCTGGCTCTGCTCCTGGCTCTGTCTGTGGCTCTGGCTGTGGCTCTGGCTCTGCAGATTCAATTAGAGAGCCAGGCTAGCAATTTATGCTTTTGTGCCTGGCCAATGACAATTCAATTAACTGGAAGCAAAAGCTTACCAGCGAGGCATTAGCACCCAAAACGTTATTTTAAAAAGCGGTGACTTGTACGTAAGGATAGGGATATGGTTTGAAATAAACCTCCTTAAATATGTGTTTTTGGAGGTTTTCACGAGAAAATGAATCATCTCTATTTCGCCAAAGGGGTTTTCTTTTTTTTTTTATAAATTAAGTACATTCTTTAATATCATCTAAACCTAACCGGATTATTTCTAATTGGGGCGGCAGACAATATTTATGTAGAGTATATCTGAGAGTTACAGTATATGCACTATGTATATCGGAGGTTATTTAAGTTATATATTTAATCTGCAAACAATTACTAACCATATCTATGCGCCTCCCAGGTCCTCTCAACCTCTGAGGGCAATGTGCTGGAGGACGAGAACGCCATCAACATACTCTCGTCCAGTAAGATTCTCTCCGAGGACATCCAGGAGAAGCAGGTGGTGGCCGTGGCCACTGAAATCGAGATCGACGCCGCCCGCCAACAGTATATACCCGTGTCCAAGCACTCGGCCATCTTGTTCTTCTGCATCAGTGAACTGGCCAACGTGGATCCCATGTATCAGTACTCCCTCTCCTGGTTCCTCAATCTGTTTGTCAACACGATTCTCAAGGCGCCCAAGTCGGACACGTTGGTGGAGCGCTTGAAGAACCTCAACGATTATTTCACCAAGTCTATATACACGAATGTGTGCCGCTCGCTGTTCGAGAAGGACAAGCTGGTCATCTCGCTGGTCATGTGCCTGGGCATCCTGGTCTCGCAGGGACGCGTGGAGAAGGCCGACCTGCTGTTCTTCCTCACGGGTGGCATTGGCTACAAGAGCATTCCGCCGAATCCTTTGGCTGCATGGCTGCCCGATAAATCCTGGGCGACTGTTTGCAGGGCCGCGGATCTTGACGGGTAATCTGATTTTTCTCCCTTCGATTTATCTTTTATAATTTTTCTTTATCCTCCATTACCCATTACGCAGCCTCAAGAATCTGCCAAAAATGATGGAAGAGAATGCGGATGATTGGCACAATTTCTATGACCTCAGCGACCCGGGCGAAAAGCCCCTGCCGGCGCCGCACAATTCGGTCAACGATATGCTCTACCTGATCGTCCTCAAGGCCCTGCGTCCGGACAAGCTGGTGCCCGCCGTGAGGGTAAGTTGAGTGGAACTTTTCCCCACCCGGCGGCGTACATTTAATATCCTCCGGTTTGTCAGGCTTTCATTACGCGCAACCTGGACCGCTCGTTTGTGGAGCCGCCACCCTTCGATTTGGCGGCCTCGTTCGCGGACAGCTCGCCGAAAATTCCGCTGGTGTTCCTGCTCTCGCCCGGATCGGATCCCATGGCCAGTCTCTTCATGTTCGCCAAACAACGCAACATGTACGACAAGTAAGTTAATTAACGAGAGTGCCTCATATTTCCGTGTCCGTGTCCACGGGTGGGTGAAGCAGCCGCTGGTGATGGTGAAGGAGTTGGGTGCTGGGTGCTGTATGCTGGATGCTCGTGGTGGCGGTGGTGGCATGTTTTCGATTAAGCGCGACATGTGCGCCTTGTCGATATGTGTCCCCTCCAACCCCTGGGCACCCATCCCTCGGAGCAAGAGCTAGCGCTGGAGCTGCCGCTGCCGCTCTTTAAAGAAATTTATGCTAAGCACATTCCCGTTCCGAACAGATTGAAAACCATCTCGCTGGGTCAGGGCCAGGGTCCGCGGGCCGAGAAGATGATCCTGGAGGCCGCCCGCCACGGCCAGTGGGTGGTGCTGCAGAACTGTCACGTTGCCTTCAGCTGGATGGGCGACCTGGAGCGCATCTGCAACGACACCACGATAACGGATGGGGCCAACAATGACTACCGGCTGTGGTGCACCTCCTATCCCAGCTCCGTCTTCCCGGTCTCCGTGCTGCAGAACTCGGTGAAGATGACGAACGAGCCGCCGAAGGGTCTGCGGGCCAATATGCATCGCTCCTTCACCTCGGACCCGTTAATGCGGGACAAGTTCTTCACCAATGCCTTCCTCTTCTCGGACAGCGCCAACAAGTGCTGGCTGCGCGGCGTCTTCGCTCTGGTCTTCTTCCATGCCGTCGTCCAGGAGCGTCGAGAGTTCGGTCCCCTGGGCTGGAACATTCCCTACGAGTTTAATGAGTCGGACTTGAAGTAGGTTTAAATTGGAATTCATTTGGTTCAAGGTTATATCGATTAATATTTGTTTATTCCTCTAGGATTTCCCTGTTGCAGCTGAAGATGTTCATCACCCAGAGTCAGAGCATTCCCTTCCGCGGCCATGTCTACCTCACGGGCGAGTGCAACTATGGCGGTCGTGTAACTGACGACAAGGATCGTCGTCTTATCCTGTCTTTGCTCAACATGATCTACAATCCCAAGACCATTGAGGAGGATAAGTGCGTGGCAGAATCATCTTTGAACCCATATTAACCTCTTTACTCCCTCAGCTATGCTCTGTCTCAGTCTGGCAATTATCTGGTGCCTCTGAGTCCCACTCGCCTCAATTCCATCGAGTATGTGTCCACTTTTCCGCTGAGTCCCCAGCCCGAGGTGTATGGATTGCATGAAAATGCGGACATCAATCGCAATGTCAAGGAAACCAATGCGGTGAGTTAACACTTCTCATTAAGGGTTTATCTTAACCTTTATAAACATAAATCCTTGCTAATCCCACAGCTCATCAGCGGCGTCCTGCTCACCCAGACCGATCTGATGGCCTCGGTCAAGGCCAGCTCGGCAGGCGGCGTGAAGGAGGACCCGGCCATTGCCATTTGCAAGCAGGTGCTGAGCCAGCTGCCCGAAGAGTTCGATATAGACGAGGTGTCCAAGACATATCCCGTGATCTATACCAATTCGATGAACACGGTGCTGCGCCAAGAGCTAATACGCTTCAACCGCCTGCTCTCGTACATCCGCAAGAGTCTGGTGAATGTGGGCAAGGCAGTGGTGGGACAGATTGCCATGATACCCGAGCTGGAGCGAACGCACGCCTCGATGGTCATTGGCAAGCTGCCGGCGGACTGGCTGAAGAAAAGCTATCCCTCGCTCAAGCCATTGGGCAGCTACGTGAGCGACCTTCTGGCCCGGTGAGTTCCTTTGGTGGCCTTTGTTGCATTCATGTGGATTACACTGCAAGGAAGTATTGGGTTTTCTGGGATGAATATATATAAATGCATAGAAGATTCCACTTAAAATGTAGATAGTTATTCCCAGACTGAAGACACTACCTTTTCCCAAAGTGCACGTCTAGTATATGTAGTTTTCCTAGACATTTGTACGGCCATCATCAATGGCATTGTATTGAGCTGAAGCTGAAGCTGAAGCCCAAGTTGCCTGTAATGCGCCGCGTGCGCTCCTGCTCCTGCTCCGCCTTGGGTTCTTTTCGTTCTTTGCCTCAATTGTGCAAATATAATAAATGTATACGGCACACACATCCGATGCTCTTCCTCCTGTGGTTGCCACTGCCACTGCCATTCATGGCAAAAATCTTATTTGCTTTTGACATCAAAGGACGATGCTGTTTGTGTGTGCTGCTCCCGCTCCCGCTCCCTCTCCCGCTCCTGCCAAATGCTTTGTGTGCTCGCCCTTGCCCGTGCCCATGCCGGTGCCATTTGCCCATTCCCATTGTTGTCGCATGTTTAATATTTATTAATAAATTGAAAAATAAGATAACTCGATGCCACCCCATTCCCTCCCTCAGGCTGGCCTTCTTCCAGGACTGGATAGACAAGGGCGAACCGATGGTTTATTGGATTTCCGGCTTCTACTTCACCCAATCCTTCATCACGGGCGTCCTGCAGAATTACTCTCGCAAGAATCGCTACCAGATCGACATGATCTTGATTGAGTTTTCGGTGACCAAGTTTGAGACGACGGTTCCTCAGACCCCCGAGTTGGGCGCCTACATCCGGGTGAGTTTATTAGCCAGCTTATTAAAAGCTGGCACCGAAAACACGACTAGAACTCTGCTAAATGAAAACGAGTTTCTTATTAAAATCATTCCCACACACAAAACACACGCAACAGGAACAAAAAGAGGTCAACGATGAGACCAAGTTTATCGAAGTAAGACAGACTACTTAACCGCACACATTAATTATCGGGCACTGTTTAGTGATGAGAAATATATTATTTGTTAATTTTAAAGTCTTTTTATAGTCTCATAAATATGTGTGACATAAATATGCTATTTTGGTTTCGTATAATTATTATTTCAATTTGATACGAATTTATTATCTAAAGTTTTATTAAAATTAATTAAATATTAGTTAATTTCTGCTATATATAAACTTGTTGGCATTAATACTGAATTTTATTACTGTAGAATTATAGCTTTCTCTTCCTTAATAATTAATTTCTTCCCATGTTCCCAGGGCATCTTCGTTGAGGGTGCCCGCTGGAATCGCAAGACCAAGGAACTGGATGAGTCCTACTCAAAGATCCTCTTTGACACCCTGCCCATTATCTATCTGCGTCCTGTACTCAAGACCCTGGAGGACCTGCCCCGGAGCACTGGCGGCGCTGAGAAGGAAGTCGTCTACGACTGTCCCGTTTACAAGACCAGCGAACGCAGAGGCGTCCTGTCCACCACCGGCCATTCGACCAATTTCGTGATGTACCTGCAGCTGAGATGCTCCCGGATACCAATGCACTGGATTAACCGGGGCACGGCCTGCCTCTGCCAGCTGGATGACTGAGCTGGGGGATCGGATATGGCCAGAGGCCACCTCCGGGTGGCATCCGGCTGTGCCGGCCAGGTGACGGCGATCCTTGGCTCTCTCTGGACTGGTCCTATTTCTGTTTTTTTTTTCTTTGCTGGCACAAAGGAGCTGCTGTCGTCGCCCCATCTATATGCAGATGTATTTATTTTGATTTTGTTTCGTTTGATTCGCGGTGCCTCCCCTCCTCTTTCCATGAAGCCCCAAAAGAGCACTGGGCGGGCTCTGGCTCCTGGTTTTTGTTTATTTTGTGTTGGGTCCTGTTTTCCGCATTCACTGGACGGATCTGGGCCGCGGGCTTCCAGCGTGGGGGGCATGTGGCATGTGCGCAGTGGCATTTTGATGATGATGATGCTGATTGCCAGATATAAATTAAATATGCAGAATACTATACGTCCCCGGTTGGATACACGTATATATTTTTTATGTGCGCCATTTACAAATGAATAAACGAATGAATAAGTCCCCAACCCAGTGTGCTCTGTGTGAATATATTTGAAACTGAGCTCGCGTTTTTTGCAGACCAGGAAGCAAAGTTAATGAAAGAAAGATTTTGGCTGCTCGGTGGGGAGTAACAAATCTGGAATTACAAGACCAATCCGAACCAGCACTTACACAGCGTCCAACAGGATGTTAGCCCAGAGTGGGTTGAGCCAGCGGCGATACTCCAACGTACATGAAGAGCACATTCCGTTCTATTCTTATAACTTATAACCAATCTCCATATCAAACGCCTTTCGGACAGCAACAGACAGACGGACAGACAGGCCACTCGACGTTCTTGCCCAGCCATTGCCATTGCCATTGCTATCGTCGAGTGGTGCTCCATCATCCATTCTCGACGCCGGAATGGATTCCTACTCCGCTGTGAGTGGGAGATTGTTAAAGATTTATGGCTTGTTTGCCGCTCAATTGGAGCAGCCGCAAACGCGATTTAAATTTAAAATTAAATATTGGAAAAAATGGAAAATCGCTAAGCGATCTCTTAAATCATGAGGCTATTAATAGCCGCCTAATGGAGCGTGGCGAGCGCTTTGAGAGCCCAAAATAGCAACACTCGACGGCTCAGCCTCAGAAGCGACTGGCGTCCATCAAGTGTGGAGTATTAATCGTGATGGCGGCGTACACTTTCGGCCGATCTTGGCCTTAAGCTCTGCTCGACGAAGCTGCTCGAGAGCCTCCAAAAATACACACGGCGTACATCCAATGAAAAGCAGAGACCAACACGATGACTTCCGCTTGCAATTACCATGGTGGACACAAATGTATCCGATCTATTCAACATAAATCTGACATAAACTGATGCAAATAATCGAGACAATCGATCCGCGATACACGATCCGCTCATAGAATGCCCCTCAGCCATTGTTCCACACTGCCCACTGGCTCCGACTCCGCCGGCTTTGTTTACTTTCGTTTTGTCTTCTGGCAGATGCTGGCCGCGCTAATCATTTTTTATGGTCAGCAGCCGCCGAGAGTTCAATTGGTGCTTGAGACACTTTTTGACAATAGCAACTAGACAATCCCGCGCTCGAAGAAGCCTCCGATCGATGCGGTAGTCCACCGATCGCCAACCAACCGGTTCCTCAGCCGCGATCATCGTAGCTCATCTCAAGTCATCGCGACGATCGGCCCAAAGTGAATGGACATCGGCCAGCCGAGAACTTTTCGCGCATTTTCTGTATAAATAGTGTCGTTGGGTCTGGTTTCGAAACAGAATCAACTTTGGATTAATCTAACAGACATCGTCTTGGATCTTCTGGAAAAATGGTTAGTTCTCTCCATCCACCAGCCATCCTTTTGGCCCAGGACTAACCCTTCGAACCTCCTTTGCCTTGCAGAAATTCTTCGTCATTGCCTTTGCTGTGATCGCAGCGGCCTCTGCGGCCTCCATTGCCACGGATTACCTGCCGCCCGTGGACAACAACATCGAGGCTGCCTCCGATCTGGTGGAGGTGCCCGCCGACCAGGGCGTTCTCGCCGATGATGGATACCGCTACAAGACCGTGCGCCGCCTCAAGCTCCGCCACCGTCGTGATGTCAACGAGCTGCCCTCCGCCGAGTACCTGCCCCCAGTTGAGGAGTCCGCC